>OVAX01001122.1:0-53446 GCA_900406405.1 Lepidium africanum
AAGCATCAGCGCCAATATAATCCCGCATTGAAGTCATTTTCTTCAATGTGCAGTAGTGGTTAATACTCTTGTTGGTACGGAATCCCGAAGATAGAACCCTTTTAGGGTACTTGTGCTGTCCTTCCATATCAGTGTTCCTGAAAAAATATACAACAAAAACATCAAAAGTAGTTGTACCAAACGCTACCGAAGATCCACCAAAGTCTACCAAAGCTCTACCTAAGTCTACCAAAACTCCACCTAAGTCTACCAACACTCTACCAAACTCTACCACACTAGCTCTACCAAAGTCTACCCAAAGTCTACGGAGGTAAACCAAAATACCAAACTAAGAATCAAGAGCAAACACAGAAATCGAGTCTCGACCCAGTAAAAACAAGACCAAAAACAACCAAAATGAACACTAAAACCCAGAAAATCTACCAACCCTCTACCAAAATCAACCAACCATAGAAATCAATAGAAATCAACCAAAATCTACTCAAAGAACACATATTAAACCCAGAAATCAAAATGTATGTCTCAAACCCTAAAAAAAACGGACGAAGCAATAAAAACGTAAACCCTAAAAATCAAAGTTTGAAATAGAGAAGAGAATAAACACTACATTACCTTGAATGTGTATCACGACAAAAAGACGCCGACGGAGGAAGAGGAAGAAGACCACGAAGAGCACGACGAAGACCACGACGGAGAAGAGAAGAGGAAGAGAAGACGCAGAAGATGAAGAAGATGAAGAGAAATGGTGAAGAAGAAGAAGAGATGGAAGAGAAACGACTACGGAGAAACGAAATGGTGAAGAGGAAGAAATGGTGAAGAAGAAGAAAAGCAACGAAAAAAAGAGGAAGAGAAGAGGAAGAGAAACGACGACGGAGAAGAGAAACGACGTTTAATGGCACAAATGTAAATAAGTAGACATGTCATTTTTTTTGTGACATTTCCCCTACTTTTTTTTTGTCCAACTTTTTAAAGACTATTTGAATAATTAGACTATAATTCTACACTATTTGAGTAATTTGTTCATAATATTATCTAAAGGTCTCTGAGCAGTATGAGCTTTGATGATTCATTTTTCCATAATAAATCTCCTTTGCTCTTCCCAAAGTTATGTATATATATATATAAAATTATATATTTAACTTTATATATATATATATATAATTATATATATAACTTTATATATATATATATAAAACACTGAAATGATGACCAATGGTGACCTTTTTACAACATTGTCGGAATAGTTACTGTCTTACTGATATAGTTTAATGTAAGTTGGCACTAATAATAGTTACATGCTAGAAAAGTGTAATTAATTTGTCATACTTCATAACATAATTCTTTTTCTTTTTTTTATGAATCAATTTGATTCTAACTTTTCGTAGTGCGAAGAAAATTATGAGTGATAACACTAATTTTTACTTCGCATTAAAACAAAGTAAACATCCTAAACCAAAGGTATACTCGAATTTATCGTAATTATTCAAGATGATTTTTTACTTATCAATTATACTGTCGGAGGTGGATAATTTTAGTCAAAATTGATTTAAAGACTAAAACGACTACAAAAAAGAATTCGTATATCTTCGATGGTATTATCTTTCACAAATCTATCCGCCATTTTGTATATTTTCGATGGTACCCCTCTGTCCCACAATTTTAGAGGTTTTTATTTGTTTTATGTTATAAGATGTTTTGGGAGTTCTAATATTAATGTATCTAATAGTTTTGGACTATTAAAATTATGCAGTTTTTATTATAATTGGTCAAATTGTAATAAACAAAAATACTAAATGTTTTTTTTTTTGTCAATTACTTTCCTCTTGAAATCAATTAAGTCTATTACAAATACCAATAATAAAAGCTAAGAGAGCTAGAGAGTCGGCTAAGGAAATGTCCGATCTTGATACATAAATGAAAGATAGATATGAGGACGCTGTCGGATTTAATCCCATAGATCTCCGACAGTAGATGTACAATGGTGAGACTCCAGGATGGAAGAATCTGAACAAATTTTCAAGGAGATGGAGCCATGGCCGATTGCATCCTCCAAAGCTCTTAAATTCTTTCGGATCGAGCGTTGAGAGAGGTTCTCTGAAATAGAGAAACCTTGAAGAAACCTTCTCTTTTCAGAAAGAAATGTCAGTCTCCTTTTCAGGAAGAATACATATCGAGTTACAATTATCGTAAGATTTTTTAAGCTTTTAAAGAGTCTAATAACTAGATGGCATATATATACATTCTGACTAATGCCCATGAAATGTTTTTCCCAAAAAAACATTCTTAATGGGCTGGATAGAAAGAAAGTAATTAAATACCTTAGTGTATTTGAGACCCAAATACAGATCCCACTATAGGTCCAAAACTTGTAGAAACCCTAGGTGAGACACACTTATTGCCAATGAGAGAGGATTCGCCGCCGTCATCAACGATGCAGCTGATAGTCCCAGAATCTCGCCGGAATTTTCGCAGAGCTAAGGAGAACAAGCATCCGAAGGTGTTTTGCCATGTAAGCATTCTCTCTAGTTGGTCGGAGCAGTTAAGAGGCAAATCTCCCAGTCCTCCATTGATCTCCTCGGCAAAGGAGAGACAATGAGAGAAGATGGAGCTCGACCTGCTAGGCAAAATGATTGATGAGACTTTGAAGCTTAAGGAGGATGTCCGGTCAGAGCCCTGTCGGTTCATGAGGAGATCCAGATCTGGCCATTCATTTAAGATCTGAGATGCGTGGGCTGAGTCGGAGATGATGAGCAAACAAGGGCGACCAGAGAGAGGTTGAATGGCTACCCTCTTTGCTTTGTGGAGATGGATGTGGTCTCGCCAGAGAAGATTTGGCGGCAGGGAGAGTTGGGATTCACCCAGGGAAAACCTCGATTTTGAAAGAAGAAAATGATGGTGTTGCCGTCGAAGGTAACTATGTCTCTGGAGGAAAGAGATGCGACGACCACCTCTTACACCAGCCACACCAGCCACATCTTTCCAAATTATTATCTTTCAAAAATGTTTCCTAAAATGGAGCCAATTTGTAGATTTTTTGGTAGGCAATCAATTGTCTACGACTTGAGTATACTGCACATGTATTGAAAAGCTTCTTGAATGAAGTACATTTTTAACCGAGTTTTTTTCAGTCTCTTCATTATTAGAATGATCCAGGTAAATGGCGGACGGAGATTGATCAAAAGTGGGGTATAAGTCCCATACAAAAAAAGAATAGGTTAAATTTTTGTATATTTTCTTCCACCAAAATTTTTTAAAAAATTTCATAAAAAGTGCATGCCCATACAGCTATACTATAAAGAGTTCTAAATCCACCATTAATCTATGAAATAATTTGACTGCACAGATTCAATCCTTGTCCATTACATATAGTAAAATTAAAGAAGAATTTTTGGATGCGAGCAGGTTATTGAGACTTATAAAACGCTATTTTGCGGTGAGAAATATTGTTTTGTCTCCACTAGGCCTGGGCTTTTAGTTTAAACCGAACCGAATGGTTCGGTTTAATCGGTTATCGGTTTTTCAAAACTGATTCCGAATTAAACCAAACTAGATTTTTGGTTTGTTTTGATTTCTTAAATTATTGTATCGGTTCGGGTTTTCGGTTCGGTTTTTCAGTTTTTTCGGTTTTTTTTCTTATTGTTTTTTCAGTTTTTTTTTGTTTTTTTGTTTAAAATATATGAAAATTCTGGTTTAAAACTAAATTTTCAGTTTTTTTTAAAACCGATTGATTCTAGATAACCGAACTGAAAATTGAATTCAAAAATAATTGAATTCCGATCGATTTTTATAAATAAACTGAAATTGGACCAAAAACCGAAAATTTTGGTTCGGTCGATTCAGTCTAATTCGGTCTATATCGAGAGCCCACGCCTAGGACTCTCCACTCCAAGAAACGAAAAGTATCCTATGCACAAATAGTAATTATTCAGGTGTTTTAGTAACTATTCAGATATATATCTAATCGATAAAGTTACGTGGAATTCTCTTATTCGTAGTGCGCAACAATAATAGACAACGATTTTTCAACCAATTTCATCATTTCCTCATCACAATTTTTTTTTTTAAATTTTCAAATCTTCAATAAGGATCTCTTCCACTTGTGAATCGCCTCACCACTAGCACCGTCACATCACACCCGAATCGTATATATAATATTTAATTAGTAATAAAATATATATCAAATAGTCAACACACCATAACCAAAACCCTAATTTATCATGCATGTATATATATATATATATATGATCTTAAACACTTCAACTTCTTCATCCACAACTACTTAACTAAACCCGTTAACTATTGTCTTAATTAGTTACGAAGGTATGTTATATTCATATCATGTCATTATAATAATTAAGATCTTGTATAATTATAATTTTTAAGGACTCGTCTATTTTTCTTTTGCAGTTTATTATCATTTAAAAGCGAGATGTGGATAAAACCTAAGCATATTAAGGTTGTTCTTATGGTGATAGTTATCATGATAAGCTCATGCTTGGCTGCGGGGAACATGATTTCTCGAGAAAATAATAAAGAGGACGAGAAAATATTTGGAAAGATAATAGGGAAAGAAGAAGACTCAGCTGAGAAGATAGATCACCCAACAAGCAGCGTGGAAAATCACCATTATATTCCAAGACAAGATTTCAACAATTATGGACCTGGAGGCGATAACAATGGAGGTGGTGGTCGATACCTCTAAAATCTTGTAAAACTATATGCATATATATGTGTGTGTATTTAGATACTATATATATATATATAAATATGTATATCGTAAGAAATAAAACGTATATATGGTTATGTGAAGCTATAATAAATCATAAGCAAGTACAAAAAAAAACACAATAGTTTCTGAGGCAATAGATATAGAGATATATGGATATGAATTCTCTTAATCATGTTGTATAAAGGAGATCTATTTCGATATTCTATAATGGATGCATGTACCATTATTGTATCAATATATTGTCCCTCTTTCCTATGTAAAATAATTTAGAAATTTACTGCCACTAGTGGCCACATTTACTACAAGAAAAATTATTTAAATTGACAAAATCCTCAACAAAAGTTATGTCCATTAGAAAATTTCGATTAAAATCAACAAAAAAATAGAATAATGGTTTTACAATAGAGAAGAGTTCCAAAACCTTATAACCACTGCCATTGACCCACGTGTCCTCAGTAAAGCTTTCTTTTTATATTTATAAAAGGTTTTGGCTTTGTATAGATAGAGATATTGAACTATGAATTAGTATTGAACTAGGAATTTCGAGCTAGGCTAAGTAGCTCATCCTGCTGAGCCTGATACTTCGGCAAGTTTATGACTTTATTTTGTTAATTGCAATGTAAGGTTGCAAATGATCTTTATGACCTCTGCTTTGAGCTTGGCCCTCTGTTATTACTTTGTTCGAAGGAACTCTTTCTCTTTTTGAAATGAAATTTTAGACGAAAACATAAAATAAAAACTAGGAGCAAGATTCACCTCTAATTTCAAGCAACAAAAGTTAACAAAAAAAAAAAACAATGGAGCTGAAACTTGAATTATGAAGACTCAATCTATATATTGTCTCCATGGTGAGGAAAGATGATATCTGGTGCTTCTTCGATATCTTCGTCAGGCTGAGGTAGAAAAATCCCATCATGAAAATAAAGAAAGAATTTAGAGAAGTTCAGTTAATGAGAGATTAAGAGGTAACAGTTTTCACCTGCAAAAACTGAAGTAAACGCCAAAGTAAGTAATCAACAATCATAACCATGCAGAATAGCTTCCCTGCCCAAGATCCACACGATAGGAACCTAGAAAAGATCATGTATTCATCGGTATTTTCAAGAAAAATGGGGTTATATTCCAATATTGATGGTTAAAGGCTATAGTGTACCTTGATAAACGTTCTAGGAGAGTCCTATTTGAACACTTTAAGGCACGGTCGTACACAATTTCGGTTCTTTTGGAAACATCTTGCCAACTGTAGAGTTTCTTCATCTGGAAGAAAAAAGATAATCAAAGGTTTAGAAGAAGGGAGTTGAACTCGTAAATATGTTTGGTTGGATTTGAAGCAGAACTCACTCGATTGTGCATCTCTTCGGGGTTAATACTTGGGAGAATTGATATTGCTTTCTCAATTGCTCGTACCATATCATCCGGATCTGGTTCAGCAAGTACAACCATGTCATCTGGTAAGACCTGCCAACAACGAATAAAACCTGACTTTTATAGATCAGGAAGAAAGAAACGATAAAGATGAAGCGAATGGTCGAAGATCATTTTATAAGAACGTTACACACCTCTGGAACACCTCCAACACGAGTGCTGACAGTTAATAATCCACAACTAGCTGCCTCTAAAATAGCAATGCAGAAGGCTTCTGTTAAAGAACTGTCAGAGGATCAAGACTGTTGTAGCAGTAATCGATAAAAACTAGCGTCGCGATTTGGAATTTTAAACAAATAAAAGTGTGAATCAGCATACCTGTTGAGAAAAATATGACCGGTGACCAAAACAGACCGAACACGAGAATGTGGAACTGCACCTAGCATCTCTACTCTATCCTGGAGTGAATGCTTTTCTCTCATTTCCTCTAGTCGTACATGTTTTGGTCCATCTCCTCCAACTACAAAACGAACCTTAAACCAACAAAAGAAGAAAGTTAATGTGGATACTTCAGATAAATAACAGAATGATTGGTTATTAATGTGTACTGGGGCGGTTTAAACTCACATTGGGGTATAAACGGCACACTTCTGGAATGACTTCGACAAGCAAATCTGCACCTTTCCGATAAACCAATCTACTTATTACAACTATAGTGATGGCATCAGTACTGGGTCGAACGGAACTGGGGGTAAACATAGCAGTATCAACAGCATTTGGTATCATGAAAACCTTTGCTGGGGACAATCCAGATCTTAAAACTGTATTCTCCTTGCTTGTATGTGAAACACAAATCGCCTGATCTATATCTGCTAAACTAAATTGTAAAACCTTGTTCATGTGAATGCTCCCGACATCAGCAAAACCGTACAAAGAATGATCTGTAAACACAACTTTATATCCCATTGTCCTGGCATGCATTAATGCTTCATGACAAAGTGTAGAGAAAGCTTGATGTCCGTGAACCACGGTGATCTTCTCACGTCTAAGTATGGTCCTCACAATGGGAAGTGTTCCATAAAGAGTCGGAAATGTGGTCTGCATAACAAAAGGTCTCCAGGGTACATAATAGACTTTAAGTCCACCAGTCATGTATCGAACTCCAGAGCGATTCCCATAAGCATGTGTCATAACTACAACCTGCAACAAAGGCAAATCTCAAACCAACACTATTAAGAAACTAACAAATTATCCATCACTCATAAATTGTGAACTACACCAAATAGATCAATGAGATCTGATCAGGCTATGGCTTTGGATTGAATTAGCACAATAGGACTATTGAGAATTTGACTTTTCTATAGCTAAAAACGTAAAAATGCATTGATCTCACGCTGACCTTGTGACCGAGCTTTAACAAGCATTGAGAGAGATAGTAGATGTGATTCTCAACACCGCCAAAGTTTGGGAAGAAGAAATCAGACACCATTAAAACCCTAAGCTTCGGTGGTTCCGCCATATAATTAGTTCACCACGAGATATAAAAATTTATTGATTGATACTGCTATGTCTAGCCCCCTGTAGCTGCATAATGAGAGTAAGATTAATGAAACCAGAAACTATTGGTCATTCACAAGTTCATACTTCTTGCCAACCATCTTATCATCGTTGAAAACACTTCCTATCGAAATGTATTAGCAATCAACGAGGAATAGCAGAGGATATATATATAAGCCAGGAAATGCCCATCGATTTCATCTAACATACTTCGAGACAAATACTTCCACCATTAATATTCAGTGAACAAATTCTCCGATCGAGATTATACAAAAGGAAACAAAAATTCGACGACAACAACGAAAATGGCACACAATATGATGTAATTCGGTGATAGATACCATGAAATCCATCATTTTATTCCAATCATCGCATAGAAACACATAAAACTCAGAAATCGGAGACGAAAAAATCGTGGAATCAAACAGACCGAAGAAGAGTGAATAAAAAATAAAGAGCTTACGGAATAAAGGAAAATTAAGCAAGAGATAATACCTGCTTAGATCTGGAGAGGAAACGAGAAGCGTAAGCCATTGATCAATTCGAATCTCACTGAGCTTGACGAAATTAAAATCCCAAATTGAGGGAAAATAGAAAGAGTTTAGAGATTAAGGAGTTTCAAATCAAAAGAATCGCGGCTCATGGGAAATGATCACGGCGGAGCAAATGATGTGAGACGTTGATGTCGGTTTACTCCTGATCTCGGTTCAATTGTCGGTTTACTCCTGATCTCGGTTCAATTGTCGGTTCACTAAGAATGAGCTGGTTAATCTTCTAGAGACAAGCTGAAAATTACTAAAAGCTTAAATAAAAAAACAATACTGTTGTGATCTCATTACAACGACATTGTGGGCTATAACCCATAAGCGAAAGTTGCATTAGAAAACATCCTGCAGTGAGTTTCGATTTTTTTTGTTAATAACCCAAAAGCGAAAGTTATTATGATACATCATTTGATTTAACATTACCTTATCGTCCTGATGGTTTTAAACTTTTAGTTCTTTTCAGTACAATTCTTTAATTCTAAGTTGCATAACAACTTTTCTTAGTGAGAACTGTTTTTTCAGTCGACAAAACCTGATTTATAAGTAAATTAGATAATTTTTCTGCACATGGCTGCAAGTATAAATATATTTAATTAATTAGTTTTAAAATTTTATTAATTTTGTACATTAGATATCAAATTTATAATAATTGATATTACATAAAAATACTAAAAATAAAATTAATATAATATATGAAAAATAAATTTCTATAACAAAAAATTCTAAGACTTAAGATACACTATTATTAATTTGAATAAAAAGAATATTAAATAATTGCTTTAATTAATCTCTCATTGTCAAGTTGCTCTCAGTTTGGTGGTTAGGATGATCCAGCTAATGATTTGGCACCAGAGTTTGATTCCTACCCGCTGCATTATGGTAGTTTAAAAAGGGATTTTAGGGTGGGTTTTAGACTATGGATCGGATCTTGTCGATCCAATGTTAACAAAAAAAAATTAATCACTCATTTAACAAATCACATTGTACATATGATTATGTTATGAAAACGTATTTTCAATAGTTTCATGTTTTTTGGAATAGAACTAAAAGATTTGTAATCAAAACTTGAAATTACATATTATTTTAGTCTACGCACAATTTAAAACTAACTTTATTATATATCAAAACCATCTCAATTGATTTGAGCAATCTTTATAGTCTCATAATTTTCATCCTTTTAGATTCATGTCCTCTAAATATATACTGAAAATTAAATGAAAATCACTTGTTGGTTGAATAGATTCATGAATATTTTGTTCATCCACTTATAATATATTATTATTTATATTATCAGTTTATCTTTTTATCAATTTTTTATCACTTTACTATAATATGCTTGTCCAACATTACTACCGTGTTGTTTTGCAATAAAATTAAAAAATTTGTAAGTCAAAATTTTATAATACGTATTATTTTAGTTTACCCATAATTTTAAATAAACCTCTTCGTCGATCAAAATCATCACAATTAGTTTTGAGAAATCTCCATAATCTTTAAAAAATTTACCATGATTTATACCAATCTAACGCTAGATTGATTTCTCGGATAAAAGTAAATGGAGTATGAAAGTTCTTAATGGCAACATGAAAAAGAAATTAAAAATAAACAAAGGACCTCTAATAAAAAATACTACAAATTGAATGAATGTTTGTGGTGAATGAAAATTTTATGATGGATTGGAATTAGTTATCTTTGCTTTATATAGAAAATGATATAATATTTGTTCGAGTCGGATCTACCACAAGGTGTTTTGATCCTTCTCTTTTTTAAAGGAATTAGAGGGAAAACGAGCAAGAAACTCTTAAAGTTTGGAAGAGGGAAGTATGAAGTCAAAGACAATGCTGAGTTCGTATTATTGCTTAGTGTGTATCAAAAAACAGATCCTTTTTTCGAAGGACCTTTGCCTCTATTTATAGATTATAGAGGCGGTTTACAATCCTAAACAAATAAAGAAATATTACAATTTGTTTAGCTCATAACAGACTGCCTAGATTTTAGGAAATTTTCCAACTTAGAATAGGAAAATTTCTATTTCTTTGCTGATGACGTGTCTTCCAAGTTTGCTCTTCTTCCTCATGCTTATCCGAGAAGGTCCTCTTCCGAGTTGTCATTTATGCAACTGAGATGGAACTTCGATAACTTTGCCGAGTTCCATACTTACATTTTTCGGCTATAGTGGACCGAAGTAGGATCTCAGATCCACCTCCAACAATTGTCCTCCCCCAAAGACTCGAAAATTATGTTTAGGAATTTCCGAGTCGGTTGAGTTTACTGTTTCTAGAATCTTTGATCCACGTATCGGATTCCGAATGGAGCGCTGAGCGGTTTGACCCACTACTTATTAATTACCATTTGACGTCGTTTCAACTGCCGGTAAACCCCTTTATAAATACTGTGCTTTTTTACCCTTCACTTGCTTCTAAGATTAAATAGCTTAAACTTCTTCGTCCGAGTTAAATTCCTTTAATCTTCTTTGTTCTTTTCTCAACAATGGGTCTTGATGACTTTAAAATCCCGGACGTTGAAAACAATATTAATACTACTTTAGATAGGGCTGACGTTCACCCTTATGAAAACGTTGCTAGGGCCTCTAGTTCTTCTCCTGTCCCAACTTGGGACATCGTTGTTGTTGAGGATGGGTCGAATACCAGTCAAATTAGCTCTAGGTCTTCTAAGAGGCTTAGGATGGATTCTCTAAGCACTGTTTCGTCCAAAGGTGCTTCCTCTAGTACGTCAGGTCAGAGAAGGAGAGGTTCTCACGTCTTCCGATTTATTCACAATCATGCTGATTCGAGACCGATTTTAGAGTCTCGGAGTGAGTGTGCTGATCTGATGCGTCAGATCATAACTACATTAAAGCTTCTTCCACACCCGAATCAGATGCAAAATCAGGAGGAATACGAGGAGGTTGCATTTTTTCTCTTCAAGGTTAGTTTTCTTTTCTCCGAATTGAATCCTTAAGAATTTTTTTTGGCTATTTTCTGATTTTATACTTTTGTAGCTTGTCGCCTATCTCAACGAGAACTTGTTGGAGCAAGAAAGCTCCCGTGCTACTCCGGAAAGAAATATCCGGAGTAGTTCTAATCTTGCTGATCATACGAGCCTTGAAGTAGTGGAGGCCAGGTTCAAGCTTTCTGCTACCGAGGAAGAAATTGCTCGTCTAAAAGGCGAGTTGAAGGTAGAACGTGAAAACGTTTTTAAGTTGGTGGAGCAGAATGCGGCTTTGACGTAGTCGCTAAACCGCGTTGATACAGACTGAAATAAGGCCTTCAGGTCTGCTGAGAAGGCCAATGATAAAATGAATGCGCTGGAGGCCGAGGTTAAATCCATGAAGGAAGATTTGAGTTCCGACTTCATCAGATCGTGATCTCAGAGAAGAAGAAATTTTTCCAAGACCTTCATGATCAACTAACCGAGTGCTTTGAGAGGATAGCTTCTCGGTTTAATGATCTGGAGACTAATCTTGGAACTAGGTTGTCGTATGCCCAGTATCTCAGGTCGGTGAATGCTCTTAAACTACTTTCTTGTCGAGGTGTTGTTATACCTTCAGCAGTGACGAGTCTGGTGACTGCTTAGATGGACAAGTTCAAAGAACTTGTTAACATGGAGCATCTGACGTCGTTACATCCTGGAGACTTGGTCGTCCCAGAGTTCGAAGTTGGTGAAGCTTCAAATGTTGAACGCTAAATTGGGAGTTTCAGTCACCAATTTGTCCCAACATTTTCTTAGTTATATCTTTGATTGAATTCTCTCTTTCTTCAGAGTCGTCCTCTTTTGGTTCCATGTAATCGAATTTCAACTTGTAAATTGCTTTCTGCATAATGGAAATTGTAAATATAAATGAATGAATTGAAATGTTGAAATCGTAAAACTTTCCTTTCTCTCCCTTCTTGTTTTTGAAAGGTAATTGCGATAGTTTGAACAATGATAAAGTTTTATTCTGAGATCGATTATAATTGTGATAGCCGAGTTTCCTTCTAAGTTTGAGAGTTTAGATCCGATTGTTAGAAAGAGAACATTTTGCTATTTTGGCGTTTGGAAGGTGGGATTTTAAGACTCAGGCTTTAAGTTTCGATCTCGGAATCATACTTTTTTCTAGTTTTAGTGAAGAAGAAAAATTGACTTTGAACGAAATAAAGTTTCGTTTTGCTTAATGGTATATGTGTACAAAACTTATGTTTTGTCATCATCGAGAATTTAATCTCAGTTATCTGCACAAAACCTTATGTTTTGTCGTGATCAAGATTATGTTCTCGGTAGGTTATACAAAACTTGTGCTTTGTCGTCATTGAGAATTTAATCTCGGTAATCTGTACAAAACTTTACGTTTTGTCGACATCGAGAATTAGATCTCGGTTTTCTGTACAAAACCTTGTGTTTTGTTGGCATCAAGAATTGGATCACGGTTTTCTGTACAAAACCTTGCGTTTTGTCGTCATTGAGAATTAGATCTCGGTTTCTATACAAAACCTTGTGTTTTGTCGTTATCGAGAATTAGATCTCGATTTTTTATACAAAACCTTGTGTTTGGTCGGCATCGAGAATTTGATCTCATTTTCTGTACAAAACCTTGCGTTTTATCGTTTGTGAAAGTACGTCTCGGCAAAATATGAGAATTAGATCTCATATTGTGAGAACTTGATCTCGGCTTAAGAGAGGTTCTTAGACTTGGCTCTATTATTAATGAGATTGAGTGAGGTTTTAAGACTCAAAGAGATGCGTGCGAGGTTCTAAGACTCGGTTTAGTTCATGTAAGGTTTTAAGACTCGAACTGATTTGAGAGTAGGGTCTCGGCCTTCAAGATTTTAAGACTGGAATTGAATTGAGCGAGGTTTTAAGACTCAAAGAGATGCGTTCGAGGTTTAAGACTCGAATTGATTTGAGAGTAGGGTCTCAGCCTTTGCGATTTGAGTGTCCCGGCATTCACTTCTGCCATGTCTTGGAAGACTTTTATGAGTACGAGATCACCGACTGCGAAATTTCTGCCTTGTACTTTCTTGTTGTAGTACATTCTGCTTGTTGCTGATAGTTCTGTACTCGAAGTAATGCATTGTTTCGATGTTCTTCCAACTCATCAATACTTGTTGCCATTGCTTTGTTGTTTGCTTCTTCGTGCCGGTTAAGCATAGGGGGAAAGGGATCCCGGACGTCTCATGGGGACAGATTTGTCTTATTGTTAGAACTAAAGCTTCGGCAGGTTGATTGTCTTGGGGTAGTCCGATGTGACCATAATACTCCATCCAACTCGTCTGACCAATTCCTTTTCTTTTCTTTAAGTCTCTTTTTTATCCCGTCTAGGATCTGCTTATTCGTTGCTTCAGCTTTCCCATTACCTTGAGGATTTCTTGGAGTTGATTTGCTAATGCAAATATTCCATCTGGCACAAAAATTTGAAAATCCGAGATGAATTGGGATCCGTTTTCGGTGACAGTTTCGTATGGTAATCCATTTCAGCATATGATGTTCTTCCACACAATTTTGACTACATCCTTGTCTTTGATTTGAGAGTAGGCTTCAACTTCCACCCACTTTGAAAAATAATTTATCATAACGAGCATGAAGCATTTTTGACATGGTGACAGTAAAGGCCCGACTATGTCCATTGCCCATCGCATGAATGGATAAGGCAAGATTGACAATGTCAGTTCTTCAGCTAGAGCATGGATTTTGTGTGCATGTCGTTGGCATTATCACACTTTGCGGCGTATTGTCCGCAGTCTTGCGCCATTATGGGCCAAATGTACCCGAGAGTTCGTATCTTGTGTATAAGCAATCGTCCACTCGTATTATTTCCTCCTATCCCTTAATTCTTTTATCTTGTTGCCGTGAATACAAGTTAGTAGTATTCCGTGTGTGCTCCGTCGGTACAACTTTCCATTGACTTGAGTATAGAATGCACATTTTGCTTTGAGGCGTCTTGCGGTCCATCTATCTTCGAGGGCATCACCGTCAATGATATAAGCCAAGATCTAATCTCGCTAATCGATCTTAACTTCTTCAGAGTGTGATGCATCTGGCATCTCGGTATCGGGGTTATCTTTGTTGTTGGTAATTACCGAGACAATCAGAAAGTCTCCTTTTGGTAGATCAATACTTGGTTTATCGATGCTTTAAACTGGGATGATTCTCCTTTGAACAGGATCCGATGTTCATGCCAGAGCTGTTAATGCATCTGTCGTTGTGTTCTCCAATCTAGAAATTTTGTTTACTTTGAATCGTAAACCTTCATAAGGTCCTTTTCGATTTTCAAGTATGCTTTCATTCATTCGTTCTTTGTGTTGTAGCCTCCGTTGACTTGATTAACAAGTAGTTTTGAGTTGCAGAAGCATTCGACTTCTGCTGCCTCAATTTCTTTGGTTAATCTGATCCCGGCAATTAAAGCCTCATACTCTGCTTCGTTATTCGACGCTGAAATGGCTAAGCGGAAAGATTACTCTAAAGCTTCTCCAGTTGGAGTTTCAAGTCAGATTCCAACTTCGGAACCGTGTTGCGAGGATGATCCATCGACGTATAACTTCCAAATCTTTGGATTCTCGTACGACTTTAAAGGCTCTAGTTTGGGTGATAACTCTATTATGAAGTCGACTAAGATTTGAGACTTCGCGCTGGTTCCTCCTTTGAACTCGATGTCGCACTTGTTGAGCTCGATTTCCCGCTTTGTTAATCTTGCAGATTGATTTGGGCTGTGCAATATCGTCCACAATGGATAGTTGGTAAGTACGATAATCGAATGGGATTGGAAGTATGGGCGTAACTTCCTTGCCGAGGTGACAACTGCAAGTGCAAGCTTTTCTATTGTCGGATACCGAGATTCGGCTCCATCGAGCGACTTGCATATGTAGAATATAGGATGTTGTATCCCTCTGTCTTCTCAAAATAAGACACTGCTTACGGTTGAAGGTGAAACCGCTATATAAAGATATAATGGCTATTCATCTTCTGGTTTAGCCAAAATCGGCGGAGTTCAAAGATATTCCTTTAACTTGAAAAATGCTTTCTCGTATTCCTCATTCCATTCGAAGCTTTTGTTTCCTTTCAATAGTTGGTAGAATGGGAGGCACTTGTCTATTGACTGAGATATGAGTCTATTCAAAGTGGTAATTCATCCAATCATCTTTTGGGCTTCACGCTTGTTCTTTGGGGAAGGTAGTTCTTGGATAGCCTTGATTTGTTTTGGGTTTGCTTCTATTCCTCTTTGTGTTATTATGTAACCGAGAAATTCTCCCAAGGTGAAACCAAAGGTGCATTTTGTTGAGTTGAGCTTCATCTGATATTCGGTTACAATTCGAAAATACCGAGAGAGATGTTTAACATGATCTTAGGCTTTCTTAGATTTGACTAGGATATCGTCGATGTACACTTTCATTGTTTTCCTGAGTTTGTTGGCAAACATCCTATTTACTAGCCGCTGGTATGAAGCTCCGGTGATCTTCAAGCTGAATTGCACAACCTTGTAGCAATATGTTCCTCGTTCCGATATGAACGAGGTTTTCTCCATGTTGTCAGGGTGCATTCGAATTTGTTGTATCCCGAGAACGCATCCATGAAAGATAACAACTCGTTTCTGGCTATTGCTTTGATAATTTGGTCGATACTTGGTAAAGGAAAATTATCCTTCGAACATGCTTTATTGAGATCGATAAAGTCGACCTAGACCCCCCTTTGTTTTTTCTTCATGACTACAACTGGGTTAGCCAAGCATTCTGGATATTGTACTTCGACAATTAACCCGGCTTCGGTTAACTTTTTGACTTCGTTAATGACGACTTCAGTTCTCTCTGGTCCGAGTTTACGTCGGATCGAGATTAAGCCTATAACCTGCGACTTTAGGATCAATCCTTGACATGTCTTGTGCTGTCCATGCGAATGTCCTTATATTCTGCTCAAGTAGTTGGATTAACTTTTACCGGATTGGTTTGCTTAGATTAATCCTGATGCTGACGCATCTCGCTGAGTTGGTGAGATCGATGTTGACGAGTTCAACAGTTGATGGATTTGGCTTCTCGGGAAGTGGTTGCTGAGTTAGTGAGATCGATGTTGATGAGTTCAACAGTTGATGGATTTTGCTTATCAAGGTCGTGACCATACCCGACATATTCTGGAGTTTGAACTTGTCAATGAAACATGTGCGCGAAACGCTTTGATCTCCTCAAAGTGTATAGACTCCTTGATCTGTTGGAATCTTCACGCAATGATGGTAGCTTAACGGGATTGGCTTCATACCATATATCCATGGAGTTCCCAAGATCATGTTGTATATCGGTGGTTTATCTACCACTAGGAGTTTGATCCACCTCGTAATTCATGCAACTCGAATAGCAAGATTAACTGTTCTGATTGTATTTATGGAACTTCCATCGAACGCGGTTAGCGATCTGTCAACCGTCTTGATTCTGATATCCAGTAGTGCCATCTTGTCTAGCGTCTTTTTGAAGATCAAGTCGACCGAACTTCTAGTGTTGATAAGTATTCTCGAAACATCACAATCCGCGAATCTAAGTTTGACGACTAGTGGATCATTATGGGGAAAACATACTTTTTCGACATCTTTCGTGGTAAACATTATGTCAGAGTTTCGAGTTTATCGGGAAACCTGAAGTTGACTGCGGCTACAATTTTCCGCTCGTACTTCTTCATCGATCGCATAATATCATTACAGTATTGCAATCCTTCCATAATGACATTTACTTTGACTTGAGGGATTCCGAGCCGGATTCCTCTCCTACGAGTTTGCCTCACTTTGAACTACCAGCTGTGGTGCCTTCCGGGTTGGCTACTTTGACTGTTGCGTCTCACATTTTGGCTTCTTTCCTCTTCTGGGATAGTCAACTCGCTTTTAGAGTACTTCTCGGCTAGTAATTCCTAAACGTGCTTGCACTTTGAAGTCAAATGACCATTCCGATTATTATCATTGCGATTATAAGTACTGTTCCACGGTTTTCTTCTAATTGGAGTATTGGCTTCTCCAACTTGGAAAGTAATTATGGGGTTGGTCCTTCTCCTGTTATGTTGTCTCGGCTCTTGATACTCTTCTTTTGATTCTTTGATTCCGGGATCACACTGAGTATTTTTACTCCTCGAGAGGATTTGTTTTTCCTCTATATACTCGGTGTGTCTCGCGGCTCTGCATAGAGCGTCCGAGATGGTCAGAGGCTGGTTTACGTGAAGGTCTAGCTGCAATTCCCAATTGTTCATAATTCCGATCCTCAGGGCTTCGATGGCAACATCATCACTCACTTTTGTTTTTGTCATGATCTTCTTGAATCATCTGAGATATAACTTCAGTGACTTGTCTGCTTGTTGCCTCAAAGATCTCAACTCGGTAGTTGAGGTATCTTGGTTCACGAATATGGCGTATCTTTTCATGAATCACTCGGTAAGTTGGTTGAATTCTTCGATGGATTTAGCTGATATTTTGGTGAACCAGACTAGTGCATCTCCAGTGAAGTTCTCAGCGAAGAGTTGGCAATATTCCGCGTCTTTTTCGTGCAGCTGGTAGTTGACACTTCTCATCATGACATTGAAGGCAATAATGAATTCTAGAGGATCAGAGGTCCCATCATAAAGAGGGCATCTCGCTTTAAACCTTCGATTGACCGAGACTCTCCTTAGTCTCGGTGAGAATGGTGAGTTCCGAGCTTGAGTAACTATTCTCCCAATCTCGGATGCGGCACTGGTTGCTTGGTGAAACTGCGACTTTACGTCCTTTATCATCTGTAAGACAGTGGCGTTTTCCAGTGCTGCTGGCAGTGTCGGATTTTGCTGAGTTGGGAGTTGTGCCTGTCCCAAAGCAGCATTCGGAAATGAAACAGATGTATCTCCGAATAGATATCGTTGCACACTTGCTAGTGTTTCTTTGCGAGATCGGTTTCCTTGTGCGGGAGTAAAGTCGTTCCCATACGTTACTACGCGTGCCTCAATCCGGTCAAAACGAGATGAATTTCTTCGATCAGATGCCTCTTGTTGCCTTATCAAATTTCGCAACAACATTTCTAGAGTCGGTGGCTGGACCAGTGGATTGGGAAGCTGTTCAGTGGACTCTAGCTGAGTCTCTGTTGGGTTCCAAATTGATCCAATAGCCGAATCAATTTGCTTCAGAAGTGGCTCCAAAGCTCTCCTATCTGGTGATTTGTTGACGAGATCGCTAGAGGACATTGTTGTTGACTTGGTGATTCACTATTGCCTTGTAAAGAAGTTTCTTCGACGTTCCCCTTAGACGGCGCCAACTGCTCGAGTCGGATCTAGCACAAGGTGTTTTGATCCTTCTCTTTTTAAAAAAAATTAGAGGGAAAACGAGCAAGAAATTCTTAAGGTTTGGAAGAGGGAAATATGAAGTCAAAGACAATGCCGAGGTCGTATTATTGCTTAGTGCGTATCAAAAAGCAGATCTTTTTTTCAAAGGACATTTGCCTCTATTTATAGATTATAGAGGCGGTTTACAATCCTAAACAAATAAGAAAATATTACAATTTGTTTAGATCATAACAGACTGCCTAGATTTTAGGAAATTTTCCAAGTCATAATAGGAAAATTTTCATTTTTTTGCTGATGACGTGTCTTCCGAGCTCGCTCTTCTCTCTGATGCTTATCCGAGAAGGTGTTCTTCCGAGTTATCATTTATGCAATTGAGATGGAACTTCGATAAATTCACCGAGTTCCATATTTAGCATTTTTCGGATGATTGTCTATAGTGGACCGAAGTAGATACTGAGATCCACCTCCAATTTATCGTATAAAATTCAAATGACTGAGAAAAGTATTAAATCAAAATATAAATTTTTTTAAAATTTTCAGATAATTTTAAAATTTAAGAAAAAATTATATATATTTTAAACTAATATATTAATTTTAAAATAAAAAATTAAACTAAAACTAAAATAAAAAGTTTATAATTAATCCATGTAATAAAAAATAAGATATTTTATGTTTCGTAATATATTAGAAAATCTATGTTATTATTTTCATATACAAATAAACTAAATTAATTAATATTACACTAAATTTAATTTTAGTGTTATGGATAATTTTGTAATTTAGTGTTAGAGCAACTCTGTAATCAATCACGTTAAAATTAAACATTGTGTTAACACATAAACTTTTTATAAAAATTATTTCTCTAATAATATATAAGATAACTCTAAGTAAGATTTAAACTTACCATCTAATATCAAACTAGATCAGGGAAAGACCAATTACACCACCCTTCTTGGATCCTATAAATTCATCTGGATTTAAATATGAAATTTTGTGATACAAAATTGTATGTTAAGGAGATTTAAATAGACCTTTTTTCAAGACCACACAAAAAGTTAAATTAAGAAAGTCACATTTTTTAGAAAAATTAAGTTAAAGTATTTAAATTAATAAGTTTTACTTATGTGCGAGGTTGAAATTTTTAGGTTATCATAGAATTGGTTCAATAACTGGACTTTATAAATTTGGTGAATATTATTCTAGAAAAAATTATGGAACTTTTGTTTCATTAAAACTATTACCTACATTTTGAAGTAATTCTTTCTATAATTTTAATAGCGAAATCATTTTACTTACTCGTCCCAAATTCTAAATAAACTATATACAATTCTGATCAAGTCTAGCTTTATTTCAAAAACAAAGATATTTGTTAGATTTCTGTACAATCTCCAATGTAAGAGGTAAGATTTTTATTGTAGGTTTCAATAATCATAATATACGTTTCACTAATGAGTAATGAAGAATTGATAATTGTTAGAAAGCTAGCTCTCTGTCGCCTCCGATGGCGACTTCGTCCCTTTCGCCTATTCGCACCCTCAAATTCTGTCTCTGTGTATGATATTTCACTTGAGGCCAAGGTTGGTGTCATTTCCTCCTCGATCCCAGAACACGTCCTGGCGGACTCCACCCCCTATGGAGCTAGTTTGTTCTAGACCAATTTTTGTCCACGCCACTATAAATCAGATTTGGTAAAACGTAAAGAAGAATTTAAAGATTGATGCCCACTTCCTCGTCTGTTTTGTTCTGCATTGCAGACAAAGTGACTCGTACTCATGTTTTAACTCATAGCTTCTAGCATATCGGCGATTTGTGAATGGTATCCCAAAACAGCATCCCAAAATCTGGAGCTTGATTCCATTCCTATGTCAGTTGATTTTTGTATGTCCCAAATCACCTCTTCTCACTTTGTAGACTTAGTTACGTAGCTAGCCACATAGGAAAACCGGTGAAATTACATGTTATCACTAAGAACTGTTACAGACTTGATGTAGCTCGATTCCTTGTTAAAGTTAATCTCCTTCAACCTCTACCCACTATGATTGTCTTTGAAGCAAGTCGATTTTAAGCCTCTAGGTTTCATACCCATGGTTACCGCCACAATGTGAAGTCTATAACAAGTGGGGTCATGCTCAAAAAGATTGCCGCAAAAAAATAGCTCCTAAAGTGACAAGTATTCTTCAAAGGATTAACTCAGATATTGGAGACACCCCTTCTACGTCTATCGCAGTTACAGTTACACAATAATAGTTAGTTGCAGTTACCAGTGATGCTTCCCTAGAGGATCCTTCTGATTCTCCAAATATTGATAAAGCTCAAAGTATGGCTCCTTCACGAACTGAAACAATACTTCATGAAGCTCCCTTATCTTCAGAGGTAGTGGTAGCTCATACCAATGGTTTTCACTTTACTTTAGCTACTACTGCTGTGTCGCTTTCTGTTAAGCCCCCAATAAGAATTGAAACCCTTGCAACTATTCTTTCTTAGGTTCGGGAGGAGGGTGAATTGTGGAAAATTATATTGACACCAAACCACCACCAAAAAAAAAGTAATGAGGGTAAACCTAAGCCTCCCAAGACTCCAATTGTTCGTACTAAGGACTTAGTCGTTGCGATAATGACGAATGTTATTCAGAAAGCTTCCATTTGGAAGCAATGATTTCCTTATTTGTTTGGAATATGCGTGGCTTCAACCAAACATGCAAACATGCTTCCTTTCGCAAATGGTTGATGGATTTCAATATGGCTTTTGGATGTTTCCCTTAAACTAGAGTTCAAGAAACAAATCACTTGCAAAGTATTGCATATACTCTGTTGGGATGGTAGGTGCTTACCAATTATGATCATCATAGGTTGGGTCGGATATGATTTTGTGTCTTAGACTTGGTTCATGTCACCTTTTTCAATAAAAGTGCTCAAAACATTACCTACAGTATTAAAATCATTACCACTAATGAGATCTTTATTTACATTACTATATATGCTTCTAATGTTGAACAAGATATAAGGGTTTTATAGGATGAAATCCGGCATATTGAAGCTTTTTACAAACATCTTGTTGCCTTGGATTTTAATTGGAGACTATAATGAGATACTTCATGTGAATGGACATTCTCGCTTTGATGATCATGATATAAATCTTTTTGGTATGAGCAGTTTCCAGACTCTCATTTTTTCTTATGGAATCTCAGATCTCGCATTCTCGGGATCATATATAGCTGGTGTGATAAACAATCAGAAAATATAGGAAAAAAGCTAGACTGAGCTTAGGTAAATACCCAGTGGTCTCGAACTATTCCAAGATCTCATTCAGTCTTCGAAACAGGTGGCATATCTGATCATGCTAAGTTTATTGTGAAGACTGATTCACTACAATAGATGAACAGGAAGTCATTCATGTTTTTTTAACTTTTGGATTGTGTTTCCTCACTTTCTTCCGCTAGTCCGTGAATCCGGGGAGTGTACCCCGGCTATTTTCCATTTAGACTTCGAATGGAGAATGCAGATCAAAAAATACAGATCATGCAAATCATATGCAGATCATGCAAAACACATTTATTATTATTTTATTATAAAGTTTTATTATAATTTTGTAATTTTGTATTTTGTACAAGTTAGATTATATTAGATTATTTTCGTTCTGGTCAAAAATTTTGTGTTTATTATATATTAGTTTAGGAAGAGAACTATTATCAAATGCTGACATGCGATAATTGTTTTTATATGAACTATATGAAATATTTAATTGATATAATTAACTAATAAAATAGAATTTTATTTTATTTTAATGTTATAGACATGGATTAACGAACCACAAGTACTAATATAAGTCGGATATAATAAACAAACTAAAATTAAGTAACACTCAGAATTAGATTGCTTTTGTTCCGGCGAAAAGAATTTCATGTTTGTTCTTTTTTTTTTCTTGACTAGAAGATTTCTCATTAAAATATGTTGGGGAGCCAGTTAGGTGGCACTGAGTCTACAAAAGAGAGATTTCTCATTAAAATATGTTTGTTCTATATTATTAATTTTTAACATTCTTTTCTATTTTTTTTTCATCAACAATTACAACTATCTTTTCTATTTTGTTCTTTTCTATAAATTACAAAATTTCAAATATTGACGTCATTATGCCACCATATACGATTATATATATATATATATAATTTTTTGGCTAAATGAGAGATTATATTAATTATAGTTAACTAAACGAGAGATTATCTATTCAATCTTATAAGAATTTATATTTACCATTTTAAGTTCTTGATGGAAAATTGTCAAAATATTTAATTGATAAAAAATAGTCAAAATATTTTAACTAATTCCCTCATAACTAAATAACGTACATTTAAAATGGAGAATTTTGATTTTTCCATAACAAATTTGCAATATTCTCTCTCATGTTTGACATACGATCTCCATCTCCTGTTTCTGTGGCTTCCATGGCGCTTACTTGAGTCTCAAAATTTGCGTTGTCATTTTCTGTACGTCCCATTACCTCGGCGAAATCATCATCTGATGTGTTTGAAATGAACCCCATTGTGGACCATTTAATGACGTACCTCATTGTGGACCATTTGATAATGAACCTCATTGTGGACCATTTGATGATGTACCCCATTGTGGACCATTTGATGACAAGTCCCATTGTAGACCATTTGATGATGAACCCCATTGTTGAGCATTTGGAGGTGTACGATATGGTTGGTTATTTGGCGAGAGACCCCATTGTTGAGCATTTGGAGGTGTACCATATAGTTAGGTGTTTGGCGAGAAACCCAATTGGTGAGCATTTGGAGGTGTACCATATGGTTGGATATTTAGCGAGAAACCCCATTGTTCCATTAAAGTTGCCTCAAAAGATTGTTTTTTACGAGTTCCTCATGACCCATTTCAGGCAGAAACTCGTGAGCTTCCTACACCTCCTTGTGAAGTAGTTTCCCGCCTTACTCTTCCTCCTTGTTGAGTTCTAGAAGTGGGAATATGAAACGGATCAACCGGTGGAGAATTACGACGCATGGATTTCACGTACAAACTCATTCGAAGGACGTGTTTCATCGTCAATGTTAATGCGATACACCTTGTCATCTTCTTGTGTCTCAGGAACTTGACTTTGTGGGAGATCTCCACCATATGATTCCGAGTACACATGATCTTCCTCATTAACTAAGCCCCCAGTCATTATCTCAGCCCTTCTTTGTCGCAGAGTATTGAGGTTGTGAATGAACGTCATATAATGTAAAACAACGTTGCATCACATCCCATAGCTCTAGTGGTTTTTGTTTAAATGATTTTATAATTCTGCATACCTGTTGAGAAATTTATAAAAAAATTTAGTGAACTAAATTTACAAATTGTTGTAGATATTTTACAAATTTTGGGTGTGAGAGATATTTTAAGTACTTACTTCACGATTTGTCCACATGAATCAAATACAGATATCACAGATGTAATAGGATCAACAGAGATGCCTGTAGAGTTTGCAGAAGATTGGAGTGCTTCTCATACTTTCTTTTTAATTGATCAAGTTTCTCTCTGAAGAACTTGTAGTTTATAATAAGATTGAACTCTTGGTTGAACTTTTCAACTATAAACTCTTTGCCAATGGGAGTAGGGTCTTTTAAACGGTAATTATTCATGGCAATGACTTTGTGATATAGTTCAAGAAATATTTTTCTCGACTAGGAGTCCATTTGAAATGGTCTTCACTCTATTGAATATTTTACCCGTGCTGATGTTTCCGTGTGGCGACTAATATCTACTTCTACAGAAAAATTTGCATTTCATCCACGATTTGATGTCATATCTACAAATTTTAAAATACTATTTGTTTTAGTCACATAATATTTTTAATAATTCATGGAATAACAAAATAATATATATAAGTTTTTATAATTTAAATTATATTGACGTTATAGTTGGAGAAAACAAATAAAAATACATCTATATCATAATATTTATTATGATAGTAATTTACATAGACTAAGTTTTTATAAATTTAAATTATATCTATATTATAATAATTAATATGATAATAAATTTTAATTCTCTTTTCAAGATTTTATTATGTGCTAATTATATTATTATACCTTAGTAGTTGAATTCATATCACGTAGCATATTTTATTTATGATATCTTTTCTTGTTGATGTGATATTAATTATTACACAATATTATTTGGTCATGTGGATATTTAATATTTTTTGTATTCAATGCATTAAAATGATTTAACTATGATTGAAATCATAAAAAACAAAATTTCAACCTTCTTTTTTCATCATTTCCTGTAAGCGTTTTTATTACTAACCCTAACCCAAAGTATCAATTAGAGCTTATTTTATATCGTTTGACTATTGAAACTAATGTATATATTATTATACGCTAAAGATGCTGATACAAATATATAATTTTTAAGGTATATATTGCACTTTATCATCTCAACTGATATATAAATTGTTAATATATAAAGTACAGTGAACGGTAGTATATAGTACTAAAAATATGTAATAGTTATCTATATATATATTATCTTATATATAACTTCATATACACAAAGTATGTCACAGTCATTATATATATATATATATATATATTATATACATATTAGAATACGGCTATTATATGTATATATATATTTTGTTTTTATGAAAATAAACTTATTATATTATCATAGCTTAATAACCATTATTCATATTTTCTAACATATTTTAGTTGTAATCCTTTTTCTATGATATTAATTATAAATTATTTTTACAATAATTAAGCTAAACAATATATACAACTAATAGTATATGTGAGAAAAATTTTTATAATAAATTACCTGATTATTTAATTATTCTAGTGATAGTTATTTGAATTTTTTTACTATCATATATAAAATAGACCCTATATATATACATTTATTTAATTTTTCTTAACTTAACCAAATAAGTAGATATTTCAATCTATATATTTTGCAATCTTTAGTTTTGTATTGTATGAAAATCGTAATAAAAAAAACTAATAATTAATTGTAACAAAAAAAATTAAAAAATGGTTAAGAAGACATGCTAAGATGCACACTAGTAGTTACAAACCAAAGTTTGGCTCAAACATTCTTAAAAACTAATAATATCATATTTTATAAATAATATCATAATTTTTATTATAAAATGATAACAAAAAATAACAAATAATATTTGAAAATATTGTTTATAAGTATCACTAATCGTTTTTGTTTACTTTGTTGTATTGTTGTGATTATCCTGCATTTTTATAAATTTTGTAATAAGCAATCTTGTAATTAATAAATAAATGATTAAATGATAAAAAAAGAAAAAAAAAAGATTGAATGAGAAACTTACCTTCTCCTTCTCGTAGGAATGAAGAGGAGTTGTGTGAGTGAAGATATAGAAATGAATGTAGAAAGAGTTATATAATCAACAATAAAAGAATTAAAAAAATAGAAAAAATAAAAAAAATGTATGAGTGGGAACAGACAAGGGATGGTGCATGTTCTTACTTTCCCTTAATTCTTTAAACTGCATAGAGTTTTGCAGATTTTTGTATTGCATTTTTAATTTTGTACTGCTTTCAATTTTTTTGCTGAATGAAACAAATCAATGCAGTTGGTCCCACATCCATTACTTCTGCATAATAACTGCAATCCATTCATAGCTTTAGTTTCAGCACTACATTTATTTCACAAAAACACTTAAGCTTCTACATTTATTTCACAAAAACACTTAAGCTTCTGAAGCCTGTTTTTGACAGCTGAATAAAGCTCAATATATAGACCTCCCTCTTCATAAAAAGGAAGTTTTTGAGGATTTATGCTTCAAGCAGGAGCAGGCTCTCTTAACCCCTAACCAACATTCATTTGAAGATGCTTTAGATGCTGCTAGGAGATGACATCATTTAGCATATATTGAGGAACAATTTTTTCGACACAAATCAAGAATTAAATGGTTAAAGGATGGGGATCATAAAACCACATTTTTCCATCGAGTAGCTCAGGAGAGAGCTTCTTGGCGCTCTATCAAGCAACTTCAAAACTCACAAGGAAACCTCCTCACCTTACCTGATGCTATAAAGAACGAAGCAATTTCATACTTCACCAATTTCCTGCATATGGCGCCTCCGGATTTAGAAACTAATACTCATATCAATTTATCAGAGCTAATTGATTATAGATGCTCAAATGATGCAGCCGAGGTTTTGGTTGCTTCAGTTACTGGTTCTGAGATTTATAAGGTTGTTCAATCCATGTCATTCAACAAGGCTCCCATACCAGATGGATACATTGCTGAGTTCTTCAAAGCGGCTTGGCCAAATTGTAGGACCTGACTTCATGATAGCGGTACAGTCGTTCTTTATGTTCAGTTTCTTACCATCATGAGTCAATGCCAATTCTATGGCTTTAATACCTAAGCACAATGACTACCATTACTATGAAAGACTATAGCCTAATAGCGTGTTGTAATCTCTTTTATAAAGTAATTTCGAGGCTCTTAGCAAACCACATATGGATAATCCTACTATTGGTGATTCAACAAAATCAATGTGCCTTTGTGAAGTAGAGACTACTCCTTGAGAATACCCTTTTAGCAACCGAACTTGTCAAATTTTATCACAAGTACTTAACCACTTCTAGATGCGTCATTAAGTTTGATATAGCCAAGGCTTTTGATACTGTCAAATTGTCCTTCATTTTCTCGGTTTTGGAAGCAATGGGTTTGCCAAATCTTTCTATCAATTGGATACATACTTGCATCTTTACAACCTCATTTTTCATCTCTTCGAATAGTGAATTAGATAGATTTTTCAGCAGTATATGTGGTATTAGACAAGGGTGTTCACTATCGCCTTACCTCTATGTCATCTCCAACAATATCTTATCGAGTCTCCTTAATAAAACAGTAGAAGAAGGAAAATTTGGTTACCATCCCAAATGTCAAGCGCTAAGACTAGGTCTGCGAATTCGGGTAGTTCGGGTCGGATCGAGTATTTCAGAATTCAGGTATTTATCGAATTTTCAATTTGTTCCGAACTATCCGAAACGGGTAATTCGGGTATGGTCGGGTCGGGTATCGGGTAGTTCGGGTAGTATCCAATGGTTCCGAATTAACATGAAAAATCTGAAAAAACAAAAAAAAAAAATCAAAAAAATCTTTAAAAATCCAAATAAATTCGATCCAAACCGACCCAAATCACTTAAAAATCCAAAAAAATACTAGAAAATCCGAAAATAACTCAAAAAAAACTAAAAAATTTGGTTGACCCGATACCCGAACTACCCGACCCAAACTACTCGACCTGAATCATTACCCGAATTGTAAAATAAAACACTACCCGAATCACTATTTGATACCCGAACTACCTGACCCGAATTACCCGAAATTCGGTTCGGGTCGGGTCGGAAAATTTGGGTCGGGTTTTATTCACAGGGTTAGCTAAGATTAACACACCTTAGTTTTGTTGATGATATAATGATATTCTCTGATGGTAAGCCTTCTTCATTGTCAGAGATCCTGCAGGTAATGCATTACTTTGGAGAACTTTGTAGTCTGTTCATCAACCTAACTAAATCATCCCTCTTCATGGGTGGTGCAGCTAACTCTACTATTTAGTCTTCAGCATTGGCAGCACGCATGGCCTTAGACCATCTACCTATTAAATACTTGGGATTCACTTTATCATCCAAGACTCTAACACGGTCGGACTATGCTTCGTTGATAGAGAAGGTGAAAACCAGAATGCTACCATGGACCACAAGGACCTTTTCTTTTGCTGGTAGGTTACAACTAATAAAGTCAGTTATCACAAATATCTCTGATTTTTGGAGCACTACTTTCCAATTGCCGAGTCGGTGCTTGAAAAAAATAGAGAGCCTTTGCAACGCTTTTCTGGTCAGGTAATCTGAATGACACCACTAAAACGAAGGTTTCGTGGCTGATGTTTGTCTTCCCCAATGGGGTCTTATTTTGCGTATACTCAAAGACACTTCTTGGGTGTTTGCACTGCACCTCATTATGCGTTTACTTTCTTCTCATCAGTCTCTTTGGGTACAATGGACACGTAAATATCTGCTCAATACAGCTTGTTCTGGGATGTAAAGGAAGGTACAACAGGCTCTTGGGTCTGGAGAAAACTTCTTAAACTCTGAACTCTTGCTGCAGCTTTCACTTGTATGGAGATTGGTAATGGCCATTACACATCCTTCTGGTTTGATAGATGGTTATCGATAGGAAGAGTCATGGATGTTATAGGAGAGACTGGTACTAGATACCTTGGCATAAAACACAACGCATCTGTTGCGGATGTGATAGCAGACTTATCTTGGCGCAAAAAGTACATCGTTGCAGATAGTTTGGTACTATTCTTACCCATATGCAATTGGTTTTAAACTACACAAGTGATGATGTGATCTTATAACGCCATTTGGAGGTTGTGTTCGATGATTTTTCTCGGCCACAAAGACATGAGACCAAATACGCAATCATAGAGCACATGTTTCTTAGAACAAAGTAGTTTTGTTTCCTCAAGGAGTGCCTCGGTGATTGAGATGTTGGGGTTGAAGACAAGAGTGTGTGTTTTGTGGCGAGAATGATGAATCTAAAGACCATCTGTTTTTCATTTGCTATTACATGTTCTTAGTTTGGCATGCTCTTTGTGCAAAACTTATTAGCTCATCCATCACTCCAGGGTAGTCAGACACTTTAGCTTATCTTGAATCATACTCACATGACAGACTTGACTCAATCCTGTTGGGGTTAGCTTTTAATACGATAATATATAATGTGTGGCGTGAGAGAAATGTGATGATCTATGGTATCTCCACCAAAACCTTCGCAGGCTATAAGGAATTACATTTTCTCATTGAACTACCCGAGCACTCACAAGTTAGAAGGTCTTCGTAGACGTTGGTTCAAAATTTCTTGATTTGACTTATTATTCTTTAGTACATTTTGAAGTCTATTTTTATTTCTACTTGTAAATAACTTAATTTCATATTTCAAAAAAGAAAAAGAATTGATATATTTGAAAGAAAAAGTTTAATCATATATAATAATCTAAAAGAAAAACTAAGATTGATATTGCAATACAACTATATATTCTTCATCCAACCTATATTGCATTAGTATATTTTTTAAAAATATTTCAATTAGCAGATTGTTGAGATTGATAATTATATAGATTGATCGATGATTCTTTATCATAGATTCTTATTTTCTTCATTCACTTTTTAGTATACAAAAATATAATGATGACAATGATTTGTTTAATCCAATAGGAAATTATTATGACAATAAAAAATAAAAAGAAATTGACCTGTATTGAATATGAAATTTTAGGTGATTTTGATTTTTTTTGTAAATTGTCTGTTATTCAACTAGTGATTTAAAAATCAGTTAATAAATCACGTGTTATTGAATCTGGAACTTCTACAAAATTATTTAAAATAATATACAATCTCTTGTTATTCAATCACTAATTTCTTAAAATCATTTAAAATAACATGTTATTCAAAAGTAAACAATTTTTTCATAAGAAAACTTCACAACAAAATTTTGAAAGATTTTGACAACTTTTTAGTTATAAAAACATACCTCAAAAAGTAACATATCGAAGATGGAATTTGAAAAAACAAAATAGAATTTTAAACAAAAAAATTTCTCATCAGACACTGGCTTCATCTTCTCCACAAGGAACGAGTAAAACCAAGAGCGATCTTCTCCATCAAGCGTAAATTGACGTCTTTGCTTCTCGGCTCCATCTACGATGACGATAAAACTGATTGGAAATCGGTGACGATAAAACTAAACATGTGGGTTCGATTGTGTGATTGAAGTTTGAAATTGCATCTGTAAGTTCATATTTTTCTCTTTCCTTCATTTGAAATCCATCAGTTAGGCCATTTTTGTATGTCTTCTGCTGTTAATGATGTTTAATTTTTCATTCATGAATCTGGAAACAAAACAGATTTATTTGATTTGCAGTTTTTGCTTGTCGGTTTCTCTTCGTTTTGAGTGTCGAGACTCTAAAAGGTAAAGGATTCTCTAATATCCTTTCTCAAAACTTGGACATCGTTGTTGCAACTACATATGGGATTATGTGGTGAGCATTCTAGACACAAAAACAAAAGTGATTTTGGTAGGAATTATGTATAGTATAGTCTCTATCCTTTCTCTGTAATCAAGTATCTCCAAGTTTTATATCGAAACACATGCTTTCATTTTCTTGCAGACTCTTGCAGTTTAATTTGATAGTTTTGCAAATTTTTAATATAAGCATTTACCATATGTATGAAAATTGTAGGATTGCTTTTACCACCAGACAAGGTAAAAGATTCTCTTTGTAGATGTGGTTGACTAGTTTGAGGATTGACCTACCTCTAATGCTTAGATTGGAATTTAGGACTCTTTATGGACCTTGTGGGTACTTGACGGACTGACATTTCGCTGCTACTTTTTTAACTTTAGGAACACCACACTTTAGATCTAATGCTTTATATTTTTCTTGGTGGATTTATCTTAGGATTGAAGGTGCAGAAATTAACAAGAGTCTCTTGCCTCTTAAGGAATGTATATGTGCACTGGACAATGACTAGCTACATATACCATTTCGCAGAAGCAAACTAACTGAGGTGCTTGGTGACTCATTTGTTGGAAATTCAAGAACAGTGTTACAAAAAATTTTCTTACAATTAAAAGGCCTAATTGTGAGTTTAGTATGCTTAATTGACTCTTCGAGTGCTTAAGTACTTTCTTGTTTTTTTGTTTGTTTGCAAGTTAAAGTAATAACTCAAGCTTCCAGGGAGAATGTAAGCTTCTAGAACTCATAGCTTGCTGCTCTGTGTTGTTGAGATTAAAACATAACACTTTCCATAACTATCTTGGGCTGCTTATTTCAAATCATAAACAAATAACTTAATGGGCTTCTAGTTCATAGTTTGTTCAGGTGGATTGAAATATAAGTGGATATTAGTTGGGGTTAGCTATATCTAGGTGTGTATATATAGTCTCTATGAATAATTTGTCTCCACGGCATCGCTACTGATACCACGTTCTTCACTTTTTGTCAAAGTAAGTGTTTACACTTCTTTTGTATGAAATTTCTAAGAGATTGCTACATATTCTAGCACTTCTATAAAATTTTTAAGCAATTATTCCATGGCACTATGATGTTTGGTTAAACTATAGATTCTCTTAATGTTCTCTCATTTTTCTTCCGTCTTTCTTCACATGTTTTTGAATTTTCTAGCTATTTATAGTGTTAACATTTTTCTTATATGTACTTTTTTGTATTGTATGATTAGTTTTCTTTCATTCACAATGGGCGATCCACTTGAAATGAGAAGTAAGGGTCCATATAATCATTGGTCTGAACCTGAAAACAAAATGTTACTGCGACTGCTAGTGGATGGAATTAATCAGGGTTTTCGCGATGTTAATGGAAAATTCAACAAATTGATCGTGGAGACAAGGATATTATCAACTCTGAACCAAAAGCTTGGAACTAAGAACACCTATAACCAATACAAAAACAGGATGAAGATCTTGAAGGGTAAGTATCAAAGCTTGGCAGATCTTATTCGTTATAGTTCTGGGTTTGGATGGGATCCTGAAATGAAGAAATTCACCGCTAGATATGAAGTTTGGGAAGAGTATTTGAAAGTAAGTAATATTATAACATTTAAATTATGATATAGTAGTCCTGCTTATGTATAAACTCACTATTGTTATTTTGTTTTTTTTTCCTTAGGCTCATCCAACTAATAAATATTTGCGTGATGAGTCATTTGAAGATTTTGAGGATCTAAGAATAATTTTTGGATCAAATTTTGCAACTGGATATAATGTTGTGGGTTTAGGTGATGCCACTAATGCATTTACCTACTAGATTGGAGACAATGAGGAGACAAATGATTTGACTCATCTCCAAATGATGGATGATGTAGCGTTTGTAACAAATGAAGGAACATCTGACCAAGTAATTTTCTCCTCATTAGAGACAAACATGGGTGGAAAGCTACCTCAAAGAAAGAAAGCTAGAATTGATGTATTTAATTCGAACAAGAATTTTGCTGAAGCGAACACAATGAGTGCAATTGGTAATCAGATTTTTGGCATGATACAGAAGAGATAGGAGAAGGAAGTTGAAGAAAAAGAAGCCGAGGAAAAACCTACTGATGTATGGGATGCTATCAAAAAAATTCCAGACTTAGATGAAAATTTGCGTTATAAGGTGATGACTCTTGTTCACAGCTTAGGTATGAAGTCTGCATTCGTGCATATGTCTGTAGCAGAGCGTAAGGGATGGATTAAGAGTAACCTTTGTGAACCAAAGGAATGAAGTTAACGCCATTAATATGGCTTAAAGAGGAGCTTTTTGATTGGGAGGTTTTTATGTTTAAGTTGGAGTTTATTTTTAATTAGTTTAAGCATACTTTATAGTTTTTATCATGAGACATTCTATGTTATATTTATTTGCTTCATAATATTTAGATTCTCAAAGACTTGTTTTGATTTGTTTTGACTGATCACAAGTTAGTATGAGGGTTATAAAGCAGTCTTTTTGTTTTCATTTATCGTTGATTTCAATTGGTTTGCATAATTCATAATTAATAATTTATAATGACTTGACTTAACATGAAGAGTAAGTTTTGACTCATCTTTGTACATTATCAGCAAATAAATTATTCTGTTTATTGCACACAACCTCATCTATGATCCAAAATAATTCTTTTAACCATAAAACTATATAGTAATTTGGTATTTCGTTTCACAAGTATGCTAAGTAAACTATCTTCAAAAGATTAGGCGGGATAATTTTAGAGGGAAAATTGTAGAGGGAAAACTTTATAGAGGCAAACTAATGGATTTCTCATATTATATACAGTTAATGGTTCTTTGCCCTTTCTTATCATCAACATCTTTGTAGCCGCCGTTTGTGTTCACCATTTCCTATGAGTATTCAACCCTCTTTTTATCTCTATATGCACCCTTTGATTTTCTTTTGTTTAATTCTCTAGCTGCTAGTTGCTGCTCGTATTCATATAGATATAGGCTTTTGATGAGGTGCTTTTGCATAAGAAAAAGGTTTTTTTTTTTTCATTTTTCTGAATTACGATCTGCGCATGAATTTCTCTATTACTCATAAAGTTGTTCTCTGTTTTTGTATTCTAACTTCCAATAATTATAAGTTTGTTAAACTTTCGTATATTTTCAACACACAGCACCATGTTTATACTTTTGTTTTTGTGTATAGTTATTGTAATGGATCACATTGTTAGAGAAAGCGAGGAGATACAAGCTAGAAGAATGAGAGCTTTCACAAGCTAGAAGAATGAGAGCTTTCCATTCAGACGCTGACGTAATGGCATTGGTTCTATTAATTATTGCAAAGATTCGTTATTTTTTCCCACCTATACAATGCCAAATTAGAAGGCCAACTACAAGGCTTGGACATGAATATATATACAAACGACATTGGTTGAAGATCGTGAACATTTTCAACATCTATATTGTATGTATCCGGAGGCATTCACAAAGCTATGCACTATCTTTAGAGTAAAGATGGGTTTGAAAGACACAAGAAATGTTTCTGTTGAAGAAATACTTGCCACATTTTTGTTCATTGTGGGTCAAAATTCAAGGTATATTCAAGCTCAAGATTGATTCAAGAGGTCAAGATTCTCAATAAGTACAAGCTTTAACACAATTCTGAAAGTTTTAAATGCGCTTGCTCCAAGCTATATGGCAAAACCTGGACTTGCGGTGCCTACAAAAATAATAGATAGTACACGATTTTATCCCTATTTTAAGGTATGTAGCCATTTTTCTTGTATTTTTAAAATATAACAAAATTTTAGCATTGTCTTTCTCTTTTTTAGGATTGTGTGGGTGCTATTGATAGAACACATATCCTTGCAACAATAACAGAAAAAGACTCGGCTAGCTACTGTAACCACAAAGGACAATTATCACAGAATGTTTTAGCTGCATGTAACTTTGATTTAGAATTTATATATGTTCTTAGCGGATGGGAAGGTTCAGCTCATGATGCAAAAGTATTACATGATGCTTTAACACGAAGCGTCAACAAATTAAGTGTTCTTGAAGGTACGTTATTTTTATATAATAAAGATGCAATTTTTTTTTGTCATTAGTTTGCATTTTATCACACTGAGAATTCTAATGTATTTAAAATATAGGAAAATTCTATTTAGTTGATTGTGGATTCGCCAACCGTCGTAATTTTTAGCTCCATTTCGAAGTACTCGGTATCATCTCCAAGACTTTAGGGGACAAGAAAAAGATCCTATAAATGAGAATGAGTTGTTTAACTATCGACATTCCAGCTTGCGAAATGTAAGTGAGAGGATTTTCGGTATCTTCAAATCAAGATTTCTCATTTTTAAGTCTGCTCCACCTTTTCCGTATAAGATGCAAGCGGAGTTAGTACTTGCTTGTGCTGTGTTATATAACTATCTTCGTAAAGAATGTCGTTCAGACGTATTTCCTCCGGAAGAATATGATGTCGAAGAAAGTGACAGTGATGAAAGAGGTGATAATGAAAAATGCTGACAAAGAGCTTCATGGTACACAAGAACAACAAAGAGTACAAGCTAATAATTGGAGAGCAAGTATAACAACAAACATGTGGACTGATGCTATAAATATGAAATCTTGATTAATTTTTTCTAATTTTGTAATTCTTTTGTTTTATAAATTTGAAATAGCTCAGACTTCTTCTAGCTAGTTTATGAGATTTTGTTTTCAAAGTTTGAAAGATCATCATAAGATTCATAACAATGAAACGAGTGCCTTTATGGTTAAGACAAAATGAGTGTCGCAAGTGGGCATTATTGGGATCACTTTCTCTAACATTTTAATTTAGGTTTATTCTTATTTTTGGGTCTAGGCCCAACTTCATTTATTTGACATAAACATAACGTGAACTCATGTATAGGTTCTTTCAATAATCACCTAAAATCACTAATCGTTTGATTTTATAAAAATATTAAAAATCAACCAAATCATATCAAATATCTTTAAAGTCTCCTAAAATCTCTCTAAATCTACCAAAATCTGAATCCTATCAAATCTTTTAAAATTCCATATTCAATACACTCCCTCATTTTGAAGTCTATTTTTATTTCTACTTGTAAATAACTTGCCTAATATTTTTGTTGATGAATAAATTTCATATTTCAAAAAAGAAAAAGAATTAATATATTTGAAAGAAAAAGTTTAGTCATATATAATAATCTAAAAGAAAAACTAAGATTGATATTGCAATACAACTATATATTCTTCATCCAACCTATATTGCACTAGTATATTTTTTAAAAATATTTCAATTAGCAGATTGTTGAGGATGATAATTACATAGATTGATCGATGATTCTTTATCATAGATTCTTATTTTTTTCATTCACTTTTTAGTATACAAAAATATGATGATGACAATGATTTGTTTAATCCAATAGGAAATTATTATGACAATAAAAAATAAAAAGAAATTGACCAAATCCATGAATTGGCTTCAACTTCATGGATGTAACGTTTGGAACTTTTGTTCCTTTTAACAAATGGAACCCACTTCCTTTGTCCGACAAATTGTAATCATTGGCAGAGAAGAAATTAGTTCAACTGTTTTTACCATTGTTCCCACACAATATTTACACTTTTACCATCTCTTAGATTCTTTTTTCTTCTGGGGTCCACACGGTGAATCATGTGAATAGGTTAGTCATTAATTCAGATTTTCTTTTTTTTTTTGGTCGAAAATTCCATTAAGAATTAAGATTCCAAATTACTTGTTAATTATATTAGTTTCCAGTTAAAGTTTAATTTTCTTATGATTTTGTATAAAATATCTACAAAAATTAATTAAAAATACTTTGATTCTTTTTTACAATTTTTTTTTTCTTAAAAATTTTTTTAAAAAATTTTGGTTAGATTTTTTTTTTTTTTTTGCATCTTTCTCTTTAGTTTCACAGAAATTTATAAATTATTGGAGATATCATACCATAACTAAGAATATTGATGATCTGTGGTTTTATAAATGCTACATCAGGAAGAAAAGTTCCAATAGAGAACATTTGCTCTATAAATAAACTCATCATAATCGGAGATTCTATAGACTTGTGCAAGGAAAACTTTTGTGAAGGTACATCTTCTTCTTCTTCTTCTTCTCTCAATAACAATAATGATCTTTAAATTTTTTTTACAACCTTAATTGATAAGCCAGAATGGTACATATATTCATATTTTTTTTCTAAATCATATTTACATGAACTTTGAAAAAGAAGAAACGACGAGTCTCTTATAAATTTTAATTAAGTCGACAAAATATAAAATAAGTTCATTTTCGTACATTTATGGTTAGAAATCTAATATATTGTCTTGGTTCTTAATTGTTGAAAAAGACCAGATCAATTCAGTTGGCAAAACTTCTGACTTCTAACTGAAACCTTGAGCCAGATAAAACCCTTATTAGAAATATTTATTTGAATAAACTAATTCTATAAACCGTTATACTTTGTTTTTATCTCAAATTAACATACTTATTGTTAATCAGTCCAATCGTTGTACTAGATCAAAGCAATAATTTATTTAAAGAATAAAATTAGCCCACAGAAAAACACTGATAAACTTGTTTTATAGGATAAATTTATTTTCTTATTTACGATTCCATTTAACGTTAATGTAAAAAACAAAATAAGAGGGTCAATTTGATATAAAACAAAATTTAGGGTTGTCTTTGTCAAAAAAGTAAGATGTTGGTTGAGTTCAGAAGGATTGAACAAAGGCAACAAAAATTGAAAAGCGCAATAATTTTTATTTTGTTGTCTCTGTAAGAGATACGTGAAAGAGAAAGAGAGACAGACAAAGCTTTCTTAACGAAGTCTTGAAGGCTCACCTCGATAAATGCGTTGAAGGAAGCGAGTAACGAAACCAATAACAATAAAAATGGCGAAATTATTATTTCTCTCTTCTTCTTCTTACCATGATCCTCATTTATAAACCCTAATTTGCACAGTTTTTTTCTCTTTTCGCCGATCTGACGAAACCAATTTTTTCTCCAGGCGGTAATCGATTGATTTCGTTTTCTTCTCTATCTTCATCTGCATTTCCGATAATTTTTTATTTCAAAACTGATTTGATTTTTGGTTTTTCTCATTGTGATTCATTCTGGATTGTTTGTTTGTTAGTAGAGATGACGGAGGCGACGAAGGTTCTGTACATAGTGGTGCGTGAAGAAGGTGATGACGACAATGGAGATGGTTCATTTCGGTATTCACGTCCTGTTTTGCAGAGTACTCTTCAGCTTATGGGATGCAAGGCTCGTCACGCCTTCAAGGTTATTGCGATTTTTCCCCTTTTTGTTTGTATTGATATTTTAACATCGCTTCCATAGAAAGTCAATTCATTAGTTTTAATCCTCTGGTGGTTTTGATTTTGATTGGTCTGACAGAAATTTTTTATGAAGATTGCGGATCTAGTAGACTTGTTTGTATCCCGCAACATTGAGATTAGATTAATGATGTGTATGGGTTTAGAAAGGACTTAGCATGATCTTACATTAGCTCTTACTGGTTTCAGACAAAATGTCTATTCTTGGCTCTGAGTCTATTCTTCCATCTCTAAATTGGAAAGTTTGTATACTTGTATGGAGTTTGCTGCTGTGAGAATTAACGCACATCTTTATCATGTGTTCGATAATCAATGTCTATCATAATCTTTCTAGAAACTTTGATACGGGAGAAACTTTCCTAAACCACAGTAAAATTTAAGAATTGATAGTTTTTGTTCAGTTGTGTTATTTTCCTTCCCTTTTCTTATATTTGTATAATTATTATGCATTATGTAAATTTTCCGGTTGCCCTACCACAGAGCAAAGTATTTTGGCCATCTTTATGCCTTTCAGTCTTCTTTTGTTTTATGGTTTAGGGAGAAGGAATTTATGGGTGTATTGTATTCATAACTTACCATTTTTTCAATTCTTGATCTGTTTTTTCTCATTGTTTTGTTTTGTGTTTGCAGATCAGCCGCAGGGTTTTTGTGTTAATAAGAAATGAAGGATCTTGTAATACCTCACCAGAACATGGGAAGAAACCTGAATTTACAAAAGAAGCTGTAGGTTCAACATGTGTGGAACAACTTAACTGTCTGACTGCTGATGATGTTAACAATAATGAAAATAAAACATTTGAGGTGTACAAAAGACGAACTACTGTTGTTGTTTCACGAAAAATATTCGTAGATGTTGTGTGTGAAGCCCTTGCTGAATATAAGTACGTTGGTCGTGACCAAAGGGCAGATCTGGTTCTGGCATGCAGGTAAATTCACTAACTTTTGGAATATATCTTTACATGTATTTTCAATAAAGAGCGATGGCATATAGAATCTGCATATATCTGTGGTTTATATAATACTTTCTTCTTTTAAATGCCTAAAATATTATTTTCATATAAAAAGAAGCATAAAATATATTGATGTGCCTTTCAAAGATATTATATGGCTTTTGTATGGTTATCTAGCGTATGGCATAAATACTAGCTAGACTGTTTTCAACTGAATTATCATGGAAGAGATGTGATCACGTACTTGCATCTCTCTTAGTGTTGTAAAATTGTAGCTGGTCATGCTTTTCTTATACGTCAACAATTCTCTCATTTTCCTTATTATAGATTTTACATAGTTTTAAATGCTATCCTCACATTTAGCTTCATACTTTCCAGTGGAGGACTGTATTTTCTTTATTATCTATGCAATTTTACTGTCATTGGATTTGCGATTTCTTACTCATATATCGTGTTCTGAAACTGTAGTTTCATTTTCTTTTATTTCTCTCATCGTCTACAACTCTTATGGTCACTTGCAGAATCCGAGAAAAGAAAGAATCTGTAACTGTTTTACTCTGTGGCACCAGTGGCTGTGGTAAATCGACATTGTCGGCACTGTTGGTAAATTTTCATTCCCTCCATTTATATGCTTTAGATTGGCTACAAGAAGCTCTCTTCTTTAATTTTTTTATACTCCTAGGCTATTTACTTATTCACTGTTTTTCAGAATAATATAGTTCATGAGATTTATCTGGTTTTAGTGTGTTATTAATCAAATGCAATCTTTATTTTTTTTTGTGTTACAGGGTAGCAGGCTGGGGATTACGACTGTGGTATCAACTGACTCTATAAGGCATATGATGAGGAGTTTTGCCGACGAGAAGCAGAATCCTTTGCTTTGGGCTTCAACGTACCATGCTGGAGAGTGCCTCGACCCTGTGGCAGTTGCTGAGTCGAAAGCCAAAAGAAAAGCCAAAAAGTTGAAAGGCTCTCGAGTTGTAAACTCCAATACCCAAAAAACAGATGCTGGATCAAAGTCGAGCACCACTGAGTTATTAAGTGATAAGCAGATGGCTATAGAAGGGTATAAGGCACAAAGTGAGATGGTGATTGACAGTCTGGATAGGCTCATCACCACATGGGAAAAGAGGAAAGAGTCAGTAGTCGTTGAAGGGGTCCACTTAAGCCTTAACTTTGTGGTAAGTCGTATGTGTATTTGATTCCACATTTTGATTTGAGGTTAGAAGGTCTTTTTGATCCAACTGTATCTGTTTTTTCCTTTTCTGGAGATGGGACTGATGAAAAAGCACCCATCAATAGTTCCCTTCATGGTATACATCGCCAGTGAGGAGAAACACTTGGAACGGTTTGCAGTCCGAGCCAAGTACATGACATTGGACCCTGCAAAGAATAAGTATGTAAAATATATACGTAACATCAGAACAATACAGGATTATCTATGTAAACGAGCTGACAAGCATCTCGTTCCTAAGATAAATAACACAAATGTCGACAAGAGCGTGGCTACAATCCACGCAACGGTCTTTGGTTGCCTGCGTAGACGTGAAACAGGAGAGAAGCTCTATGATTCAGCCACAAACACCGTTGCTGTTATTGATGATGAGCACAGGAGCCAGTGTGCAGCGAATTCATTAAGTTCCAAGGGAATGTTTCAGCTGATCCAAAGACAAGGCTCCTCTAGGCGTGTAATGGCTCTTTTTAATACTGATGGTACTGTAGCCAAAACTTGGCCTGTTGGTTCCATTGATAATATCGGAACAGAGATGGATGATGGAACACATCGTTTCAATTATGGATACCTACATATAGCTGAACCAGTGAATCTTCAGTTTGGTCACTTTGGGATCAGCGCTTGGCCTAATGATTGTGCAACTAGCCATGCCGGGAGTGTAGATGAGTCACGGGCAGATTTTGTTGAAACCGGAAGTAGGCATTACTCTTCTTGCTGCAGTTCGCCACGGATATCTGAGGGACCTTCAAAAGAGGTAAATCCTACACTAATCACTGTGTTCAAGTATTTATTTGCATTGTGTGAAGGTTGTTTACTCAGTTCCGTATGCTCTATGCAGCTGAAGGAGGAGCAGTCTGTAGATGGGAGCGATGAAGATGAAGATGAAGAAGTTGGTGATGATAATCCGGAACCAGATTCTGATGAAGATATCAGCAATAACAATGACGAACGCAATCGTGAAGAGGTAACCAAATCCTGACTCGCGGGAAGATGTTAACACCACGTCCTCTGTCCTCATGTTTCTAGTGCAGCTTTCCCTTAATTTAAAACCTTAAAATGTAATCTTATACCAGGTCGGATCGGTGGATGAGGAATCGACGAAATCAGATGAAGAATATGATGACTTGGCAATGGACGACAAGAGTTACTGGACAGACAACGAAGAAGAGTCTGGAGACACAGTCTCCATGGTGTCTGAAAACAACCACAACAAGACTGCTACAAAGCCCAACAAAGATGACAAATACACCCAAAACCTTGATCAATTCCTCAAGACCGCGAATCAGCCATTGACTGAATCCCTTGAGCTCACGAATGAATACAATAACAGAGTCGCTGTAGCTGCGTCCGATAAAGCCAAGATGAAGAAACGTTCACTTAGTATTCCGGCTGTTGGGAAACGTGGTCAATCATAGATGACCAGATTTTGGCTAACCAGACTGATCCATTTCTCTTTAATGTCTTGTGACCTCTTTGCCTTCGTGTTTTCATTTCTCCTTTCCGGTTTTGTGCTTTAACTTCATCAGGTAGGTTAGGTTTCCAAAAACTGATTGAAGTGTTAATTTCATATTTTTCTGCACCATTTTGGCAAAAACTGATTGAAGTGTTTACTTTTAAGTATCGACTCTGCAGCTCTGCTGGAGGGTATTCTGACTTGTTCCACCTTTGGATTTCTAAAATTTTCCGACTTTCCAAAATAAAAATTTTAGACTATATCTTAATGCTCGCGGCTATGGTTTATTAGACACATGAGTAACACTCTAAAATCTAATAAAGTTTGACATAAAGATTGTAAAGAGTGCAAACAAAACATTGAATTACTCATTAAATAAACGTCTGATTTTAGTGAGAAGTAAAAAGTTAATATCTTTTCTTTTCCCAAGAAACGATTTTATTCACAGAATACTGCTTAACAAAGTTTGGTTTCTCAGTGACCACAAACTGTTCTAACCAACTGGGTACAAAGCAATCTACGGCAAAATACACATTACCATTACCTAGAAGACGTGCAATAACATCTGCAAACACATTTGCTTGTCGGTTTACGAACTTAAAGGTGAGAACCAGATCTAAAACACACTCTTGGGAAGCCAAATCTTCAGCACACAGCATTGCCTATTCAAGAGCAGCTGCTTCACACTAGGCTGGACTGCAACCTTGGATATGTTTTTCTCTCAATCTATTTCACTACACTCTTATCATCATCTCTTATAATCCATCTCATTCGCGACAAGTCTTCTATAAAACTTTCCTCGAGGCATTAATGTTGCATTTGCAGTCGCTTGAGTCCATATGCAGCACCGAGTGAGCCTCAGTCTCTTCTCCTTCAGAGAGCAGCTTGTTTCGGGATTTTCATATGACCTCCACATAATTTAAGGAAACAATATGAGTCTATTTCTCTATTTCTTATCATTCAAATCAACATCAGGAAAAAGACAACTAGCTAAATTTGTAGTTAAACTTAATATCTTGAACACCAACTTTGATATCACATAGTCACTACAAGAATTTTTTTGTATTGGTACGTAATATTTCATCACAATATAAAGATATTATTACGAAGTTGTGACGATTTGTACATGTTTACAATATACAAATGCATATTAATAACAAAAACGTCACAATATACTTGTGACGAATACATCTCGTAACGATTTCGTAACAAATCATTATGAAATAGAGTCACAATAATCCTAACAAATAAAATTTGTAACAAAATTGTATATAAAACATCACAAATTATTATTAATATTTATAGTCACAATACAATTATCACAATAACTTTATTTTTTTTATAATGAGTGTTAAAAATAATTTAAATAATGTTTGGCTTTATCATTCAAGTTATGTAAAAGTCTTTCGACTTTTAAGATATTATGCAGTTTATAGCCAATTTTATTCTAGGTTTTTTTCTCGCTTTGTCGTCAGAAACCCATCGGAAACAAAACCGATGACAAACCGACAAAAAATGTCTGTTCCATCGTTTTTCGTCGGGCCCACTCCTGACAAAAACTGATAGGAAATTCTATTTTATATATATTTTTTATTTTTTAAATCAAAAAATAAGACCCGTCGGTTTTCCTCGGGAGTGGGCCCGACGACAACCGACATAAATTTCTATTAATTTTTTATTTATTTTAATAATTGAAAAATAAATCCCGTCGGTTTTCATCGAAAGTTAGCTCGACAAAAACCGACGGAAAATTTTATATATATTTATAATTTTTTAATCAAAAAATAAATCCTGTCAATTTTCGTCGGGAAATTCTATTTTAATTTTTTAAATTTTTTTAAATCGGAAAATAAATCCTGTTTTCGTCGGGAGTGGGCCGACGAAAACCGACGTAAAATTCTATTTTAAAATTTTTTTATTTTGTAAATTGGAAAATAAATCCCGACGGGAACCTACGGAGTCCAACAGAAGTGGTTACCCCATATTTTGCATAAGACATTTCACTGTTATAACCGAATATTAGGTGGCCGCCGGATTTTGTCGGATTTTTTCCTTTATAAATCTAAACGAGTTTATTTCTCTCCCTCACACTCTTCCTTATCTCTCTCAAAATTTAAAATGTCAAACTCGAATTACCGATCTTGGATGGACGGACCACGTATCGATGAAGCAATGGGGGAATTAACGAAAGAGTATGCTGCCGGGTTGAAAATTTTATGGAATTCGCGGCGTATTAGAGTTTACCGATCGAAACGGGTAAGATGTATTGTCCATGTATAAAATGGTAGCATATGAAATATATGTCTGTTAAAAACGCTGCAGTCAAATTTATCGTAGAGGTTTTTCTTTCGAGTTACAAAATATGGTATTTTCATGGAGAAAATGGTTTGAATGTTAACTTTGGAAGTTATAGCGGAGTTGGTAATGCTGGTATAGGTGAGGAATTAGGTAACCTAGTAGATGAAGAAGTAGATGTTAATCTTGGCAGTAGCGTATTAGGTAGTTTAGGTGTGGAAACAACTGTCCCGGTGGAAAACATTGATGGTACTTTTCAAATGGTCAACGATGCATTTAAGGAGGAAGTTCCATTATTTACTGAGGCTAGCAATAGGGGCGAAGAACCAAATCTCGATGCGCGGGATTTTTGAGTATGCTAGATGCAGCGAAGAAGTCGTTGTACAATGGTTTCAGTGATGATGTGTCACCATTGTTGACCTCAGCTGAAATGATGAATATCAAAACAGATTACAATTTACCAAAGAGCTGTGTCGACGCATTAACTGGTCACTTCAAGAAATGTCTTCCGCCTCATAACACATATGCGACATCGTACAAAGAAATCCAGAAATTGTTTTTCGGGCTTGGCCTACCGTATCAGATGATAGATGTTTATGTAGACAATTGCATGATCTCCTGGAGACAGGATTCAGACGAGATCTGTTGTTGTATCTGTCGTAAACCTCGCTTCTAGGATACTAGTGGGAGGACTCGGTTCCCATACAAAAGGATGTGGTATTTTCCTTTAGCAGACAGGCTGAAAAGTTATATCAATCAGAACGCACAACGGGCCCAATGAGGTGGCATGCGGAACATTATTCAGCTGGTGAGATAATGCACCATTCAGACGCAAATGCATGGAAACATTTACAATCGGTATATCCCGACTTTGCCCAGGAACCAAGTAATGTATATCTAGCGCTCTCCACTGATGGGTTTAATCCATTAGGAAAACATGGGAGACCGTACTCAGTTCGGCTGGTGATTGTAACACCCTATAATCTGCCACCATCGCTGTGTATCAAGCCAGAGTTCTTATTTTTAGCAGTCCTTTTACTGAGGCCAGATTATCCAGAGAGATCGCATGATGTATTTCTACAGCTGCTTAATTACGAATTGAATCAACTTTGGGAGAGTGGTACTACTGTGTTTGACGTTTCTACAGCTCAAAATTTTCAAATGAGAGTTGTGTTGATGTGGACTATTAGTGATTTTTTAGCTTATGGAATGCCATCATGATGGTTTACGCATGGGAGATTGGCTTGTCCTCACTGTCAAGATAACACTGAAGCATTCCAACTCATGCATGGACAGAAGACATCGTTGTTCGATTGCCATCGATGTTTTCTACGTATGGATCATCAATATTGGCATAGTAGATCATTGTTCACTAAAAACAAAAAAAAAGTGTTGTATTGTCCACCATCAGAACCAAACGGTGCACAAATATTAACGCATTTGAGAGATTTTGGTGCTGAGTTAACCGCGAGATGTGGAGGAAATGGACATTACCCTGTCGATGATGGTGTTGGGGTGTACCATAACTGGCATAAGAAGAGTATTTTCTAGGAGTTGCCGTATTGGAAGAATCACCTCTTTCGACACTGTTTAGACGTCATGCACATTGAGAAGAATGTGTTTGATAAATATTTAGGATTTTTATATATTATCATATATTTTTATATATTTTAAAAACTTAATTTGTATATTTTGTATGACGCTTGAGGAGATATTGACGGGTCCGAATCAAGCTCATCTGAAGGTTCTTATTACACTTACTTATTTAATTGAAATTATATATAAATAATTTTAACTAACTTTCCTCAATTTTAGGTTTCGGATCAAGGGGAAGATAGTTAAGTTAGTGAGGATTATGATACAGATGTAGTTCCGGTTGCATATCCCACATTCAGCAAGTTTCCTTTGTAGATGAGAGACCAGTGGTTCAGATCTTTCGCGGTAAACAACTATGCTATTACGATCACTTTACATTTTCAATTATTAAATATTTTACTAATTTTCTACAATTGACAGCAACAATTCAACTGGGACGTCCGTCACACTCCTCAAGTTCGCGAGAAGTTCGAGGAGCAGTGCAATGCTTCCTACAACAACCACGTCTATCAGTGGAAGCTTTCGTGGGAGAGAGATTCTACTGCGGTTCCCTATGGTTGCCCGGCGGACATATACTCGGGGTTTAAAGAGTATTGGAGTCTTCCAGCGACGAAGAAGGTGTCCGAGAGGAACAAGAAGAACTGCAAGGGCGGTCAGGACGTCGAGAAGGCGCCTGGGACACACAATACCGACTCCCATGCATTTGAGCATGTCGAGGAGGATTTGGTAAGTTTCAATTTTGAATATAAGTATTTTATTTAATATACGCGTAACAATGTTTCTGGTTTTGTAGACTATAAAAAATGGGTGCGTACCGGATTGGCTCAATTTGATGAAGACTTGTCACACCATCAAAAAGACCAAAGCGATCGAGAACCCGAAGGTGTTGCAGGTGGTGGAGAGGATCGAGCAGAGGAAAGAAAAGCTTCTGGCCCAACACACACAGGAGGAAGGGGGTCTAGTTGAGCTCTCTCGGGATGACATCAACCGCATCATCGAGGTATTCATTTAATTCAATAATTTACTGTTTTAGATTATGTAAAATTATATTGATAACCGTCTTAAGTAATTTTTTTATTTTGTAGAAAACTCCTGTCTCGAAGGGACGACGTTTTGGACTCGGAAAGATGGTCATCGCCGATGGTTTGCCGGCACATGTTGACTTGAGTCAGGGGTTGGGTCTCAGTTAGCGGGAGCGTCAGGAGCTGGTGGATCTCCGGGCGAGTCACCAGAGCATGTCCCAGTCCCTCACTACATGAAAAAAGTTGTATTGAGACGTAATATTTCATCACAATAATGTATATTTCGTCACATATTCTTATAAATTTGTGACGGTTGGTAAATAGTTACAATACAAACGTTGCAAATATATATTCGTAACAAAAACATCACAATACTGGTGATGGAAAAAATATAGTAACAATTTTGTCACAAATTGTTATGAAATAAAGTCACAATTTTTTTTAAAAAAACATAACAAATAAATTATATAACAAAAATGTATATAAAATGTAACAGATTATTACAAATATTATTGGTTACAATACAATCGTTACAATAGCTCCAATTTTTTGTAGTGCCTAGAGCCGACGCAGGCCAAACTCCGCGAGACTCAGGAGAGGCAAGTGAGGAGTGAAGCTTAGATTTCCAAGCTCATGCGGATGTTCGACACTCCCCGATCCTTCACATTGGATAGCAAAACCCAAAACCCGGGACTTTAGTTTTTCGTACTATATTTTGTAATAAATTTACTAAAAACAAATTTAATATTAAAAATATATTTTCAAAATTATTAATTATTTAATTTTTTTAATTATTTTATAAATAAATAAATTTATTTAAATTAAAATATATTAAAAAAATAAAACTCCCGTCGGATACCTTCGGATCTAAAACCGATGAAATCTAATGGCGCCAAACCCATGAGATCTGACGGCGCCGAACCGACGAGATCCGATGGCAGCGAACCGACGTGATCCGATGGCGGCAAACCGACGCGAGCCGACGGCGGCGAATTGATGTGATCCAACGGCGACGAATCGACGTGATCCAACGGCGGCGAACTGACGAGATGCGATGGCGGTTGTCCGACGAAATACCGATGCCGGTTGTTCGATGGCCTCCGATGGCTGCCGACACTTTTGTAGCCGTTGTATCTTGTCGGTTTTGACTGACAAAAACCGACGGTATCTGAATTTTCGACTAAGCTTTGGCGAAAACCATTTTCCATTGGCTTTCGTCGAAAAAGCCACTATTCCGACAGTTTCAGACGGAATTGATAGTAGGATTTAGCCTTATTTTCTTGTAGTGTAAAGCTCTCTTTGAGTATAAGAGCTGAACCAAATATTCATACAGTTTTGTGCAGGAGTACATATAACTATCATCATTGCTAAGAATGTAAATATATAAATTAAAAAGTATCATTGAAAATTCAACCTAAGCATAATTTTTTTTTGGGTCGAGTCTACCTAAGCATAGTTATAGCACATTTTAGAATGGTATTTACTAGTATATCTTCAAGACCAAGTTATGAAAATCAATCAAACATTGCGTCCATATATTTAAATAAGAATTTAATTGAACGAAAATTTGATTAATAAGAAGACTTTTGAGTTTTAACTAAAAAACTGCCAATCGAGTTGACAAAAGTTGTCAAAAATATAAATTATGTCTCAAAACCAGATTAAACAAGTGAAGAATAATAATTCTGGCTTTTGAAAGATAGATGTGAATATAATGTGATGATTCATACATAATTACAGAGACAGCCTGGAATTTGTGATAAAGATTGAGAGGCATGACCTGTACGGTCATTATAATACTCATTTGATAAGAGCTTCTGACTATCTTTTTTTTTAATAATTTGAGAAGTTATCGTCCCACGTTTGATCTATGACTTTACCGGCATTCATCGTGGGTTCACGTACATGCGAGTTTTTTTTTAATTTATGCATTGTTTTTTTTTTGTCAAACATTAGATCGACAAAACCCGATCCAAAACCTAAATTCTATTTCTAAAATCCTTTTTAAGCTACCATAATGCAGCAGGTAGGGCGAACCCTGGTTAAATTGTTTAATACTAAATCGTAATATGTCAGCATTTTTACAATAATTATTATTAATGATAAATAAGCTCACGGATTGTTAACAAAAGGAATTGTTAACAAAAAAATAATCTCACGGATTAGCCAAACATTATTAATTGTATGGCTAAATGCTTTTGGAAATCATGATATTTTACACAAGTTGATTTGTGATAGTCAATGTGGTCTTTTTATTATTTTACACAAGTTACTATAATATTTTCAAGCTTCTTAGTGAAACTTTTAACCTTTGGATTAAGAGAGAAATTTGATTTGTACGGTCGATTGATCATTGATAGTAAAAGAGTATGGATCGGCAGAGATGGTTATTTAATAAGACCAAGTGGTTATATATATACTTTGTCCTCGCAGATCATCAAACGTGGAATGATTCCTCCCAATGACGGACCTATTCACTTGAGAGGGAGTTCAATTGAATCCCCATAAATTTTAGAAAAAAATTTCTTATATAGAATCAATTTGCTTATTACACTTTCTTAAGCTTATTTCCTTTGTATTGGCACCCCATAAGTAAAAATCTAACAACTTTATTTAATCAAATAAAATTACAGACATACAGTCCACTAAACAGCCTATAATCCAACTCCGTGGCCTTATTTTTTGGAAATTTCCTTTTTTTTTTCTTTATATAATACCTAGAAATTAGGAAAGCTTATTATGTACATAATAACTAATAAATTTAATACATTCAATTTTTTTGGACACGACATCAGCTTCTCTATTTTATATTTTCTACACAGAGAATCAAAATGTTTTTCATTCCTCGTTCAAATTTAAATTTGATTTATAGTGATTTAATTTAATTATTTATTAATTATAGTGATTTAATCAAATTATTTTCAGTTTTCATCTATATTTAGCCGTTTGTTTTGTTGAAAACTATATTTAGCAATCTATTATAAATGAGGATGAAATGAAAATATTTTGAAATATGAAGAATTATAAGATGATTTTGTAAGATGTTTTTTTACAAAATCATCTTATAATTTTTATCGATTGTATTGTTTGTGATATTTTATCATTTATTATTTATAGGATAAAATGTTTTATGTCTTTGTAAAAAATATTTTATTATTTAACTTATATTCTGACACCACCAGTAAAAACAATTTATGGGTCCGCCATTGGTTCCTCCACTTATCGCGTTGTTAGTACAATCTTATATTCGTAGAAAAATGATCATATTGGCCTTTCTTTTTATAATACAAATATCTCATCAGTTTGATGTGTAGCGTAATTTACGTGCTTCGAATACAATAAACACGTGCCTTGATTGATAAGGTTACAACTTATGGCAATGTTCGCACAACTCCCTTTTCCTAAGCCACGATGCTACTTAGAACTCAACACTGTCTGCGTTTTATTAATTTAAAATGTTGTATAATGGAGTCTTGCTTGTTTTTAAAAAAGGAAAAAATAAACATAATACCTTTTGTTAAAAAGTTATATATATTATGAAAACATAGAGCATAATAGTTGATATACATTTAATTAATTGACCAAAAGTAAAAACATGTCATGAAAATCTACAAAGAATCTAAAAATTAACGCATTAGAATATGAGAATCCAGTCTAATCTAAAGCAATGGGGAATTCAATCTTTAATCTAAAGTCTAACCAAACCTAAACAAGCACCAAACAACAATATAAACTAAGGCAAGATCAACCAACTCAAGCTTAAATAATGGGAAGACAATTAAGCACTAAACCAATAAAGAGAAAACAAAATCACTAAGTAATGAGTTAAGGGTTAAGCAATTGATCCTTAGTAATGATAACCAACTAATTAATGATGCAAAAGGAAAATATTAAGTTCATCCTACGATATAAAATACAAACCAACATCAACTCACTTTCATAGCATTAATCCATTTACCATATATTTAATCAAGCTAAACTCTCAATTAACAATTTAATATCAATAAGCAATTAACAAAGTACAAGAAGTCCAACAATCACCCTAACAACAACTCTTACTAGCTAGGAAAGAAAAAGTCATTCAACCATTTTATCAAACACCTCACAGACAATAGAAGTTTTATGATCTAGACTTGATTGAGTCATATTGATCAAGTGAAACTTAGCATTAAGAGTACCCTAAATGAAGCAAAATCAAGTATCTAACACTCTAAGCATCATCAATCAATTATCAAACTCTAAGTTCTACTAAGCCCCTTACTCATTTATTAACACACTACTCACACATGAAAACAAAGAAACAAGTAAAGAAAAACATAATGGAAGGAATTGAGAAGATAATAAGAGAAATCATTATTATAGAAATCTGAAGAACAACAAAGGGTTCTCAAACTTGTCTCTAAACTCTCTCTAGATAATATTCTAAGGGGCTAAAATTAGGTTTAAAGAGTTTGGAAACGAAACGGGTAGATCCGAGACAAACTAGGTTGGATCTAACTTAAAATAACATAGAGGAGTTGACATTGGTTAGCCATAACAGTCTACAGCCGCTGTGGAGCTCACAAAACTTATGCTTCACTCTGTTTGGTCTTAGCGGTATGTGGCAGTGGTCAAGAGGCTGTTACGGTGCACAGAAGACTCTTCTTGGCTCTGGTGGCTTGCAGCGGTCTGTGACAGCGGTCAAGAAGCTAGCCATGGTGCACTTCCAGAAGACTCATGCACTCCACAGAGGCCTGGAACAGCGACCTGATGGTCAGTGTGAGCTCATAGAGACTTCTCCATGCTTCTGGTTGATAACAACGGTCTATAGCAACAACTTAGGGGCGGGTGCAAGTTTAATCTCTTACCAAATCTTCATTTCCATGCTTGTTTTGCTATCCTCAGACAACTCTTCTCTAAATATGGCTCCAAATCACCTTATACGAGTTGATCTATATGCAAAAGATTGGTCTAAAATGAGAACGAATACATGTTATATGATGTCAAGTAATGCAAAATGTGAAGCAAAACTAAGCTTAAAAACACATATATCAACTTATAGAGATTGTGAAATCTAAAATTTTAATAATTGATTATAAATGTGTTACAAAACACAAATGTCTTATTTGCAAATGATTTGGCCTAAAGATTAGGGTTGAACTATGAATGAATGATGAATTTTGTGCGGTTATTCGCAATGACTAATGAGTATTGGTTGCACCATCGACACCCTTAAAATTAAAGGTGTAATTCACTCGATGATTGGTTCTACTAATTAACACAATTTGTTTTTTTTTCTCCGGCCATCTCAAATTTCATGACAATCATCTATTCTTTTTCTTCAAAATGATTTTGTGGATAGATTGTTTCATTACTTGATCGTAAAACTATTAATACACTATACAGTTGACATATAATTCCATCTAAATAACTCCAAAGAATATTCCGTCTTAGATTTCAATTATATCTTATATATTAAAGTGGGAGACATTTTCATTTTGACCGTGTTATAAACTTTATGATAAAATTACCTAATATTTGTAACAACCCTTAAAAATAGGATTACGGTAGGTTTTGTTACAGATTTTTATACAACAATTCAAAATTAATAAATATTTAATTAGAAAAACTATAAAATGTTAAAATCTAATAAAAAAATATATTGTTTCTTGATTCGGTTTTGGTACGGGTTTAAATTCAAATGTTCCAAATACATATATATATATATATATGTAGGAAGCATTATGATATTTTGTCGGGTTCGGTTTATCTAATTTGGTATTTTTTAATTTTGTCGGATTCGGTTCATCAAATTTTGTTTAATATAGATCGAGTTCGGGATCAGATATTTATATAAAAATTCAAAATTTAAAAAATAATAGAGATACTCTAAAAAACAAAATATTTGGTTCTTAATTTGGTTTCGATTTTAGTTCGGATTCGATTTTTTAAAGACAGAGATTTAGGACCCATTTGGGTATATTGTCGGGTTCGATTCTTCTAATTTAGATCGATTTCGGTTTAGGTTTCGGGCCTCTAAAACAAAATATTCAAAAAACACATTTTAAAATATCAACACGAGTCTAACAAGCTAAATAAACACAATTTTAAAAATCAATCAAAACAATCAAATCCGACATTATAACGCATGTATAATCCTAGTTTGTGAACGAAAGTGACACATTTTTCACCAATAAAATAAAAATACGCACCATATAATATTTACCAATCATGGAAAAATCAGCAAAGTGATTTTAAAAACAATAAAAGTAAACAGAAAAAAACGCCACAGTAATTCATGTCGTAAATTATGGACCGCAATTTACATTTCAATTTATCGTCTCTTTGCATTATATTTGACAATACCCCACAATACTTTTTCTTCATTAAATATTTATGTTTTGAGATGTATATTCGGTATTTACTTGGGTTTGGTTTAGATTCTTTTTTGTAAACAATTGAATTAATAAGTCATAAATTTATAGTCTAAATTTTTCCTAGAACTCTAAACAATATCAAGTGAGGAACTCTAAACAATATCAAGTGAAGATTATTTTGTGTACCTATTCAATTATTTAAAATATTTTAGGTGGTATTTATGGTGAAATCAAAGTTTCATTCCTATAACATTCCTATACCCGCAATCACATAGACCAGACAAAAAAAATCAGTTTAGTTTTAGATTCTTCTTAATTTGATTGATTCATTGTAATTATCAATATGATTTATGTGTTTTATTTTGAAAAACTAATAAAGTTATANTGTTTTATTTTGAAAAACTAATAAAGTTATACATTTAAAATCCTTTCAAAAATTTTATTTCTAAAACTGATAAAACTGAATACTTTGGAATATTTTAATAATATTAATAAAGTTATTACTATTTTTTTAAATAATAATTATTTATAAATTATCTATAAAAAACTACACCGCTTATTTTTTTACCAATCATAATTTTTTTCTGAGTTTTTATATTATTACTAATCATTTTTTTTTGTGAAAATGTGTTAAACTCAAGATGAGTTTATCGGTTTGATTTTGAGCTAAATTGACGAAAGATTAAGCA
>OVAX01001123.1:0-37605 GCA_900406405.1 Lepidium africanum
TCGAGGATTCCTAAGCAAGATCGGACCGAGTTTATCAAAGGAATCATCACCCTCCTTTGTGATACTCATTCGCCCACTTCCGCCCAATCGAGTTCTTGAGAGAATCGACTCACCAAGGTCTTCCCTCAAGTCCATATCCGAGAGTTCCTCCTCCGAGGCACCCATCANTCAAGTCCATATCCGAGAGTTCCTCCTCCGAGGCACCCATCAATGGTGGTGCACTTTTGTTCGTTTGTATTTTATTTAAACAACATTAATTAATATTCCCCACGAAAATTGGCCCAACATTAAAACCAACTAATGAGGCCCAACATTAAATCTATTACTTGAAACTTAACGTTTCATTAAACAAAGTTTGCAAAATTACGAAATTGCACTTGTCTTCAACCTTTGGGTTTCTCCAACGGAAAACCCTAATTTTTTTTTTGATTTTCAGTCGTTATAGCAAAAAAACAGAACCAAAAAATTGCTCAAAAAATTCAAAAAATAACCTGAGTTTCGAATAAAGAATTGAGCAAGAATCTTAGTTCCGAATCTAATCCAAAAAACTGCTCTAAAATTTCTGAAAAAATTTCAGAAACTTAACATTATAAGCAATTTTATTAGATCCAAAAATTTCATAAATTTTAGGCTTAAATCTAAGATCTAAACATGTTTTTATATTTAGAACAAACAACATAAAACCACAGATTCCATAATTCTTTAATCTAGATGAAACTTCAAAATTTCACAAATAAAGAAATTTGAATTTATTTTTAATAGCCTGATTATCAAACAGAACCTGAACATGGTGCTCTGATACCAATTGTTAATTATATTCTTTATGATTTCTCAATCAACACATGTCAGTCTCTGAATAATAAGAACATAAGCTGAAGCGTACCTTTGGGATCCATGGTTTATGATCTGGATTTTGGTAATGGCTCTTCCACAACAAATCCAGAATAGCTTGATGTCTCTGTTGATGGGATGCAGAGAACGTTTTATGTATTTCTTGTTAGGGTTGTTGTGGGGACCAAAACCTTCCATTTATATGAGATTAATTTCTAATTCGGCCCTTTATCAAATTAGAATTACTAATATCACCACATAATTTTGACTCCTTTAAATAATGACCCTAACACATTTATTATACATTTCTGACCCCAAAATAATTCTTATAATAAAACCTTTAGCTAATTTGGCATTAGTTCTCAAGGAGTGAACAATTTCGTGTGTACCAAAATGTTGTCATATATGATTTGGCTAGAGACAAAAGCTCTTTGTGTCTCGGTTATGATATTTGGTAGCATTGTTTTCAGCCTGCAACATATTATCTTGGAAATGATCTTGTAATGAACAGAGAACAAACTGATTGGTCTCATCTCAGTCATGCGACACGGGTTTGGTGTTTTTGGAATCAGACATACTTGTGTAAATTTCCATTCTGGTTGTAGTTGTCCTGACGCGAAGAAGAGCTTTACCTTGGCACAAATCTGAGGTCCTACAACATCCCAAAACTGCTAGTAGAAATTGGCTTCGAAACCATCTGGACCAGCACATTTGTTCCCATTTATTGTGAAAACTGTTTTCTTCAATTCCAAGTCTATTACTGGTTTTAAAAGGATGATATTCATTTCCGGTGTAACTCGAGGATCGAAACCTTCAAATATGGATTCTATATCGACAAGGGCAAAGATAGTAAAGAGCTTCCTAAAATAGTTAACCGCCACATTACCTTTAGAACCCTTAGAGAATTGCTTGTTGCCCTCCTCGTAAAGAAGCATATGGACTATGTTGCCTAATTTCTTGCTTTTCACACAATTGTGAAAATATATGGTGTTTTTATCAGCAGCCTTAAGCCATTGTTCTTTGCTTCATTCTTTCCAATACTTTTCTTCATCACGGTACGCCTCACTCAAATCTTGTTTTGAGTTTATACAGAATATTATGGTAAGGAACTTGCTTCGATGTCTATTTTTCCAGACTATTTTGTAAACTCTAAATTATGCTCTTTGAATTAATAGTGACCTTCTGTTTCCACTTTTCTAAACCACGATGTAAATTCCTGATGAGATCTGAAACTGATAAGCTATTTGATACATCATTCAGTCTCCACCCTTCTATTACTGCGTCTCGTATCCCTTGCTTTGAATGCCATATGCTATCAAAAGTAAAACTGTTTGACTCTCGTTAGATATCAGATTCGATAAAGGAGAGCAAAATTGGTCGGTGGTCTAAAGCTCGTCGGGACATATAGTTAGCCGTAGAGCTCGGAAAAAGGTGGAACCAGGCGTCCTTTCCAAAACTTTGGTCTAAATGACACTAGATCCATATATTATCACGCCATCTAGCCCAGGATAGTTTATTGCCAATACTATGAACCTTCGTGATTTTACAATTGGATACCATATATCTGAAACCGAAAAAAGTGGCTTCACTTCTCTGCATTGAAATCTCTTATTAATATCCAATCCTTGTTTTTAACCTCGATTTTTCCTGGTCTTATCTTCCCTGGGAACAATGAAAAAAATGATATCATGGTGGGAATGGAAACCGAACTACCCTTTGGTTCTGCCCAAAAAAATCCTTAACCACTCAAACTGGGCTGGGCCTACCTCCATCCTTATTGATGCCTATCAACGATAACTTATCCCATACAATCTTTCGTTGGTTACAAATTGGATCCCCGTAGACAGAAGAGACATAAAAATAAATTGAATTCATTTACACTTTCATATCAATGATTCTCTTGTCTACATACAACACATTCACTACAAACGAATCCTTCCACATCACAACGAGACTACCACTTAAACTTATAGGTTCAACTGTGAACCTTTGATTATAACCTAAAGAAACCTTCAAACTCTCAACATATGAATCCTTCTGCTTAGTCTCCATGAGAAACAAGAAATCTTGAGAAAACTCCCTACGAACTTCCTGGAGATGACGAACTGTCTTCGTGTTTCCCGCGCCTTGACAGTTCGAGCTCAAAATGCTCATCGGAATAGCAACGGCTTCAAATCAGAAGCCACCGTCTTGGTTGTATTCTTCTAAGTACGTTTAATAGGTTCATGTTAATCTTCCTCAATCCTCCTCTTGATGCTTTCTCCCTACTCTCGTAAGGATCCAGATGGCTTTGTCACACTTATTTTCCTCTTGCTCGTTTCTTTTTCTTATGAATGAGGGAACAAGAATATCGGTCACAATATGGTTTTCCGAATCTAGCTACTCGGACGCTTCCTACTGTTCTTCCCTCCATTTCTGGTTTTTGTGGGCTCCGCATTAGCAGAGCCAATACAGAAAGTTGGATTGGCACCATTCTAGAGTACGTGCATATTAGCTACATCAGAAATAGCAACTTAAACGAGATTATCCTTGTTGCAATTGTTTGAGTAATGTTAGTTATTATCGCAAATTTATCTTACTCTGTAAAGCTAATAGTTAGCCCTGGACATTCAGTTAACCGATTTATTTTAGGTATGTTCTTTCATTTTTGGAATAGTAGTAACCAATACATACCTTCTAAAATTTGGTTTGGTTCAGTTTCAGTTCCGAATAGGTAGAATTGAATGAGACCCGAAGTGTTATTGTATCAGTTCTGAATAGTTACTTTTTACCAAAAGTAACCAAAAATAACCTAAAGTAACAATTTTGAACCATAATCGAATGTCCAAAAGTAACAAAAAGTACCAAAATCTAACCAGAATATTTTTAATACTATTTATCTAATTATTTTGGTTCTTATTTGGAACCGAACGAAATTGAAAATCAAATCAAACTGAATCAAAAATCAAAGTTATCTAAATATTGGAATGAAATAATTTTTTGCTAGAAACCAAAATAAAAAATTTTAGTTTGATTCGGTTCCAATTTTAATGCCCGAGTGAATCTATCTATTCTTATTAAAACGGAGGTCCTATTTTTTTAAACAACCTTAATTTGTAAAAAATTAACAAAAGTCCATTATGTAATTGTAGTTTAATCCTTTAACTTTTTTTTTACAATTATTTTTCATTAGTTATATTAAACATAAATATATGGGATTTTATAAAAAGTTAACCACGATCACTCACAGACCAATTGGTTTGATAACTGACGATTGAAAATGTTGAGTATAAAATTAAACCCCACGATCCCACATTAACAAAAAGGTTTCTCTCAGAAATAGATCGATGGATTCTCTGTTGGATCTATTGATGTCTTTATCTCCGGAGATACCGGCAAAGGCTTCTCGCTTAATGGTGTGGAGAATGGAGTGATCTGAAGGAACAGAAAAAGGGAGATTGAGGTGGTTAGGGTCTTATGGATGAAGATTGTTTCGGTCATATATTTGTGTCATATATTTGCGTCTTCCAGATGGTGAACAAAGAAAAAAAAAAAGGAAGAGATTCAAATGGTCAAACACAAGTAAGCAAGAATCATGTATGGGTTTTCACTAATATCATTGTTGGAAATTTACAATCAGAAGAATTTCGACTACCAAGGAAATTCATTTATGATGGCCATTTTTTCTCACATTGCGAATTTCTGTCTCTTTCTCATTGCCTCAGATGCGTCCTTGCTATCTTCTATTTCCTTGTTTTTGATTTGATTTATTTGTTTCTCTCTAATACTTAAATTTTTGTTTGATGGGTTTCAGGTTCCATGTGATATCGTTCTTGATTTATCAGGTATGACTAATCAGAGAATCAAGCTCGGTAGTAGCCTCCATCCTGTTTTTCTCTTTCTCAAATCAATTTTCTTAAAATTTTTGAATTTTTTCTGGCATATCAACTTGCCAATTTGACAATTTTGGGGTTTTCCCCAATTATGTGTTGTGTGACTGAATTAATGGACTCTTCATTATGCTTATTTTTCTTATTAGATTTTGGATGTAAGATTGTTACAGTGGTACATGAGGAATAACTTCTTTAATAATATGAAATTTGCAAAGGTGAGGCAATAAGTTTGACACATGATTTGTGTTGCTTTCAGAAAAATGATACAATCTCTGCAATGAGAACTGGGAAGTAGAGGTACTCTAAGCCAAATAAGTATTGGTCAGAAAGTTCTCATAAAAGGGTGAGCAACTAAGTGTTTTTCTCGGTTACAACTCTCAGATTATGCAGAGCAGTTTGTGTTAGGACTGTTTTGTTCTATTAATATTGAATCACTTTTCTTCATTGAAGAGGATAGCGCAACATTAGAAATTTAAAAAACTGGTTGTTAGCTAAGCCTATAACAAAGAGTCTAGAATATGGAAATTAAAGTTTGCTTTAGATATCAAAATGTGTTAGAATCAATTTCAAGCTTTGTAGTTACCATGTTGATTTGTGAGTAATTAAGTTCTTAGAGATGTGTAAGTGTTTCTTAGTTTAATTTGGGTGAGTTTTTTTCTTTCCTACTTTAGAGATGTATAAGTGTTCATGACATAGCAGAATGTTTGTTATTTCACTTTTGGAGACTATATAGTCATCAAATTGCTTTAATCATATTAGTCTGAGTTTGATTGTTGTTGTTGAGGAGCCATTGTATGAGACATTACACCTTCTTGTGGAATCTCAAAAGAAGAGGAAACCCGAAGAGTAACCAAAGAACTTAAACACATGTGCAAACTCTTGGGTGGTGGAGATTGAGGTTCCTTTTCTTCTATTATCTTATATTTGTTTTGCATTAACACTCATTCACTTCTCAGAATGTATAAATTGGTAATTGCAGCTAAAGAAATTGCTGAGCTTTGGAGAGAATACGAAGACAATTCTTCACTTGAAGGCAAATAATTACCATAGAGAAGGAGTTCATGATAAAGGTAATAGCAGATAAGAATAAGTCAAGCATGTTGGTTTGTGTGCTTAAAGCTTTTGAAGATCTTGGACTTGATGTTGTCGGATCGAAAGACTTATTGAATTATTGCTTTGGAAACCTGTTGCTTTTAACTCTAAACTACTTTGTAACTCATCTGTTTTGATTTTTACATATGCAGAAAGGAGTATGAGAGACTACGTAGACAGTTCAAGAGGCTTCAAAAATACAATAACGGGACTCTGAAGTTAAAAAGGGGCAGTGAGATAATCCAAGATGAGTATGATTGGTCTCAAGTGCAAAATTCTGACAGTTATGTTCTGATGAAGTTGTTAGTGCATGTGAGTCTATGTCTAGCGACAAAGACATCACTGATGATATTGAGTACATGAGTGAAGTTGCGTATATTGTTGAGCGAGAAGGTAGTAGTTCAAGACTAATCACTACTGCACTATATCTACACTCAATTTCGACTCATTAGATTCAATTTCTTCAGATGAGAGTGAAGTGGTACAGGTCTTTCAATCTTCTGATACTCCATAAAAAGGCTAGCCATCATATTTTATTATTTAGATGAGAGTGAGGTGGTACATGTCTTTTAATCTTTTAATTCGTTGCATATCTTTGTATAAAAAGTTTTCCCTTTTAAATCATTGTGTTTGTACAAGAAAATGGAATCTATATAGAAACTAGCATATACCTCACTATTTAGACGTAATATTTCGTCACATATTCTTATAAATTTTTGATGGTTGATAAATAGTTGCAATACAAACGTTGTAAATTATACCTCGCCTTTAGTAAGGATCCACTTACTTAAACTTAACCTATCAAAGTGCTCTAAGACGTTGCAAATCCTTTATTTTTTGTACTGTGCAGATTTGTAGCATATGCTGTTGTTAGTTGTTGGTAAAGTTATCTTGGATATGTAATGTAAGAAGAGCATACTTAATTGGCAGGTTCTTGGTTTTGAATTTCTTGATTCAATGAGACAAATATTCAGAATATGGTTTTATTCTAAATCTACTATTACTCTCTGTTCGACTCCTTAAATTATTACATAAACCACCATATAAAAAGGCTCAAGCGTGAAGGTGGGACCTCTTTCATAAACGAAACTGAAAACTGCTGATCAACTTGAATTTCTAGAAAACATTTCTGCAAGTTTGATTTCTTTTTAACTTCGTTATTTTTTTTGGTTTTGTCAGGGTGTTTTGCGTTTAATGTTGGGTTCAATACCAGTGCTTTGGTAGCGAGAAATGAGCATCACGAGATTCATTCTAGAGGAGTTGCTTAAGGCAGCGGTGATGGTGATGTGACTGTGGTCAAGCGATATAATGAACCGTCTCTGGCGGAACTTAGAGCCATTGGCTATGTGGAGCCTCTGTAGGGAGAACGTTTGAGAGATAAAGGATATGTTCTTAGATTGAAGTTTGATCACGTACTTCCTGGTACATTTGAGATACTTATAGGTGTACACTACATTTCTACTTTTTACTATTGATACGTGAAAGACATAAAGGAAAAATGTCCCTCAAAGAGCAGATGAGAAAGATACAACAAAAAGAGAAGTTTTTGGAAAAAAGAAACTAGGATAATGTGACATGTGAGCTCTTAAACGGATATCAGACTTTGAATTTGCAACAGAGACAAGAGGTGCGTAGGCAACAAAAAAGTTGCAAGGCTTAAAGATATTAATTCTTGCTCTATGATTAGAATTTTCTGTAACAAAGATATGCATATTCTTGTTCATAATTTTTGGTTGCACCTTCAACTCTTATAAATACATATACTTTTTGGGTTTATGTTTCGTATAATATCTATGCGTCCATATTATTTACAAAAAAAAAAATTTAAATCTTCTCTTTCATACTCCTACAATTTGAAATATATAAAAAATACAATTTGTTTAGTGATTACATTGAAACAGAAAACTTAAAATGCATACATTGAATCAAAAAAACCGGGCGTAACCTAGTATAACCCCTAGTAATATTTACAGCATAAATTAACACTTTTAACGTCTGAGTGGATTATCGTGTTTTGTCAACTGAAGAGATCGTTTGTGTTTGCATCTATAGGAATCATGAGACCATCTCCAATGGTTATCTTTATTTTTTCTTCAAAAATAAAGATCTCCAAAAACAAAAAGAAAGGTTTGTTCCAATATTTTTTTTATTTCTTACTTCAAATAAATATTTTAATAATATTATGATCTATCATGTTCATTACTAATTAAGTTATCTTTCTACTTTTCAAAAATATATATTTAATCCGCATATATTAATTTTGAGTAAATAATCAATAACAACTTTAGTAGAATTATAAAATTCCATTACATATCACATAAATAGAAAAATAAATGACAAATATATAATATACTTGTGATAATTTTGTATTTTAAATTTATGTTTTGCTATTGTTTAAAAAATATGTTCTTGAATTTTCAATTATAATATATGTTATTGTTACGTTTTATAATTTTTTGTTATATTTATTTATTAGAAATTCACTGAATTCAGAAAAATTATTGTTTTCGTCAATTTTTTTTCTTTTTCTTACCATACCTTAAAATTTTATTTAGATATAAAATAATAAAATAATAAAAATTAAGGGATCATTTTGCAAAGAAAATATCTTATCCAAAAAATGAAAGAATAAATAAAGATTCTTCAAATTGAAGAAAAAAATAAAGATAAATTTGAAGCATTGGAAATGGTCTCATATACAAATATGGGCTTATAATGCTTCAAATATGGGCCCAAATATTTCAGTTTACCCATCCTGATAAAAACCCTAAATGGCAATTGCGGTGCGCATATATATAGGAGAAATTATTTTTAGGGTTTACTTGACTCCTGTCGCCGCATCGAAGACGCATCGAAGACGCATAGAAGAGAACAGCAACTTGGAATCCTCTCTGCAGCACCATGGCAAGTCTTCTTTTTTTGATAAATTCATCGTTCAGAAGGCAGCTTCAATCTGTCAAAAAAAAAAAAAACGCGAAATTGTATTTTGAACTCGACTTTGTATTGCAGACTGTCAAACGTAGGAACGGTGGCAGGAACAAGCATAACCGTGGTCACGTGAACCCCATCAGGTGTTCCAACTGTGGAAAATGTTGCCCGAAGGTTCGAGCTCCGGTTTCGATACTATATTTTTCTTTAGGTTGAAGATGGATCAATTACCTGATTTTGGTTCTCTTGTTGATTAGGACAAGGCAATCAAAAGATTCATTGTCAGGAACATTGTTGAACAAGCTGCCATTAGAGATGTTCAAGAAGCCAGTGTCTACGATGGTATGTATCAGAATGATTCTCGTTTCTTCTACATTGCGCATTATGGTTGATTATTTTGTTCTACGGATTTGGAATTGTGTGTTTGTTGAATTTTGAATTTGTTTGGATTGGTAGGTTACACACTCCCAAAGCTTTACGCTAAGATGCAATATTGTGTGTCATGTGCTATCCACTCTCACGTTGTGAGAGTCCGATCCACCACTAATCGTAGAATTCGTACCCCACCACCTCGTTTTGCCAGACGCAAGGTAAACTCTCAATACAATTGTGTCAATCTGTTTTGTGATTATCTTCCTGTCCAATCTGTTTTGCCTAGTCTGTCTTTAGATAAGCAAGGCCCTTTTTTGCTTTCTGGTAATAATTTGGAAGTCAAATTGGCTCTAAGTCGTCTGAAACTAGTTTTGTCTTGGTGAAAAAATTTCACTTTGCATGTGCAACTTTTTGATTTTGATGTATAATATGTCCTCTTCTATGTTTTTTATTTTGTTGCAAGCTTTTTACCAAATGATTCGTTTTTCAGGACGATGCTCCTAAGCCAGGACAACCCGGTCAGGCTCCTCGCCCTGCTGGTGGTGCTCCTGCTGCTCCTCGTGCCTGAAGACTGCAAGAAGCTGCAATTCAGTCTCAGTCTTGTCTGAAATTTTTGAAAATGTTTTCTACATTTTGTTAAAAGATGATTTTGCCATATGGTTCTTAATTGATTAAAGACTTTTTATATTAGTTTATTCTACATTGCTATTTCCTCCTTATCTCATTTGTGCATCGCAATACCTTTTAAAGAGAATCAAAGAATAACCACAATATCACTTTTATTCAAAGGTTAGGTTTTAATTTTGTCAGTACTGTGGATACAAAATTGATTGAATTATATAAGAACAAAAAGCTAACTCTGCAATTCATTTTTGGCAATTCTTACGAACTCTGACATGGGACAATCAGTTTTAAGTGCATTGGGTATAATATGAGATCTGCTAGCAGCGTATCCCTCCTACAAAATCCAAAAGCTCTTTTTAGCTTTGTACCTTCACAGCAATTTCTTCAGACATCAAAGGTATTATAATTTAATTTGTACTCTACCTTAATTAGTGCACTCATCATCTTCTTCAGCGAAGGTGAGTTCATCTTTGCACGGCTCGCCATCTAATCACAACATAAACGAATCTTTCATGTAATTTGGACAGACTGAGTCTTTCTTATAATTGAATTATGGTTTTCGAGTACCTGATCCATTTTGGTGTATCCAGGTGGTAGTCTTGGATCGCTCTCTTCTATAAAGATGCTAAGAAGCTTGTGCAAATCAGTGCCAGTGCCTTCACTTACCCATCCCCATTCCTTCGCGAGTTCCAGCATTTCAGTAACATATGGTGCGTCATGAAGCGGTCCAAGCCACATTGGTCCTGACACTACCAGTGAAGAAGAAGCCTTTGTATCACTGCAAGGACATCCCATCAGACCAAGCTCATCCCATCTAAATGTTTGAGAATGACCACATAGGTTACAATGAGTGACAAAACCATAGTTCCTGCAGTTAAAACACAAGAGAACTCCATTTAGAAACGCAAAATAACCAAAACTCGAGTCCATAAAAGTCAAATTTATATGTAGAAACAACCTGTCCTCATGTAACTTCCCTCGGTGAACCCTCAGCATAACTCTAAATACAGGTCCATGATAAGAATAGTATGAGAAAAGGGGAGTAACATGATAACCAAGTAGAGCAGCCTCTCTTACTGCTCCGCCTATAAGCATCCGCAGCCCAATCTCATTACCAAATGGCATTGGCCTAATAAATGCACCATATGCTGCTAAAGAACTACACGAAAAACCAAAAATGTTCAAACATTAAACCTCCTTTGTCTTACTTAAAGCCTATTCATATCACATAATTCAGATGTTTTCAAATGAAACCAGTATACAAAACTGATTGAAGTCGGAAAAGTAAAGCACAATAGCACATATTCTAAAAGCATCCACTCACTTGTAAGGTCTGTGACCACCAGAAGAATAACCATCTGTTGACGTGAGGTAAAGCAAACCACCCAATTTTAATGAATTAAATGCATCTCTCAAAAAAGCTGAATCGCTCCCAAATGAATCAATGTCAATCATATCGAAGAAATCCCCAACCATATATCGCTCTATCATTGCTTTGTTAGCCAACAGATGCGTCACGACCCATCTCCTGTCGTCTCCAGTACCTCTATCTACTTTGCTCAAATTGTCCGTGATAATTTTCCGATTATCATCGTTCGCGTCGTTGGCCATAACGAAATCGGCGTCAGCTTCTACAAGATAACGAAGTGATCTAATTCCACATCCGCACATTGCGTCGAGTACCCGTAAGCTTCCATTACATCTCTTGTAAAGCGACGCCGAGAGCACACCGAGGTCACGTCCTCTAGCGCTTTCATGGCGAAAAAATGTCTCTCCCGTTTCGAATTCAACATCCCTCTCAATATGAACCTCGGATTTCACGAAAATGGGAAGAGATCTCGATTTGGAACTCTTCAATCGACATGAGTTTGGGGATTTACGTGTAGGGTTTTGCGATTTGTGCACAGTTAAAGAAGAAGAAGTAGATAGGGTTTTAGGAGAGAGAGTGAACATAGCGGGAAAGCTGACAGTTTGCTAAACCCACAGTAAGAGAATTTGTTTCTTTTTTCTATATCTAACTAAATAAATTAGACCGTCCGATTTCAGTGCCACGTGTACGGGGTAGATGAAACCTCGTATTAGCAGCCACGTCATCAAGCTTATGATTAATTGGGTCCCACTTTAGAAAATTATAATCGTCTATACTCAATAGCACCTAACACTACAGTACGCTTTTTCCCCTTTCATGGCTTTGATTGAAATTTCTGTTTCTGGGTTAAAGACATTGGAAAAATTAGGATTTTATTGGATCACAGACCATGACTATTTCAAAGCTGAGTGTCTCCGTCAAACGAAGAAAAAGAAGAAGAAAGCATAAGCAGATGAAAAAAAAAAAATTTGGATGAAAATTATTTGAGTAGCAGGTGAAATTAAAATTTTCATGATACAAAAATGGCAGATTGTTTTAGGTCTCCACTATTATGAACCTTCCATAATTTTATTTATTTATTTATATCTCTTAATTTTTTTTTTCTTGCATTACTTTGTGATAATTTTTCCTCTTTTTTTTTCTTTATTGTTTTGGAATTATTGTTTCGGTTTCTCTTCTCTTGATCAATGAATATAGATCGGTAATTAAAAAATTTGCTTCCGTTTCATTACTTATTCATATATGTTTTTATCTGGGTTAAGATTTTTCCGCAGAATGATTTTCGTTTGACGAAATTTTGTGTACCGTGTATAATGTATACTCATAAGATCTTAAAGAATAAACAAAGTTTGACGATCAAATCCACGGAAGCATAATTCGCCTTCAATCTTCCTTCTCGATAACCGTGAGATGACAATGATTTTTTTTTTTTAAAAATTATTTGGATTTTGTGTCAATTGAATAGGCTTGTTTGATTGTTCGCGTGAATCTCGTTTTTATTGGGTGTCGATTTTTTGGGGGTTTCTTCTTTCTGAAACCATCTTCGTTATGCTTAAATGTGGAAGATGTTATGTCGTTACCATCTAAAACCCTGTTCCAAGTTCTAATTTTTTTTTTTCTGATTTTTTTTTTCGCAGCAAATAGAGCTGCGTGAATATTCACAATTATAGCCCAAAGACTCTCAGGACAAATTGACAAAACCCGCTGGTACTCTTCTTCGATTTCAGTTGACATGCTCTGTTTTGATATTTCTACTTTTCCTTGGGATGTACATCACTCACTCTGTGGATCAGCATCAACTGTCTTAAATCATTTTGATGTGGAGATAGGAATATCACATGTAACTACTTTTTGGTGCTAATCTAATTAAGGCGATCACATTTGGTAGCTCAAGTAATTAGACAACCAGCTTCTGTCTTGACTTCCTTTCTTTTGATTGAACATTTTGCTGCTTTACTATCCTTTTCTATGGCTAGTGTGATCACCATAAGGTCAATTTTCAATTATGTAAATTCTATATGTTCTGTGGTTTGTAGATCTCACACACATGCAAGGAGCTCATTGGGTTGATGATTCATGTGTTATCAATCTGAACTTAGTTTGAAGTTATGCTCACATGGGTCATATGCAAGAAAGATTGTCAGTTTCATCTTCTTCGTCTTCTTCATCATCCTCATTGTCATTATCAACAGCACAGCCTAAAGGGATTCCATTGCCAATAGATGGAGATTCTTGGATGATTGCAGAGGAGATAGCTCTTGAAATACTTTGCACTATCCAACCTTCTGTTGTTTCAGACAGAAACAGAAATGAGATAATTGATTATGTACGAACTCTAATCAAGAGCCATGATGGAATTGAGGTTAGAAACAGTTAGTCTTGTTTATATGTTAAAGCTTCTTATGTTTGTTAGTTTTTATAGTTGAATTTGTTATCTACAGGTTTTTTCGTTTGGTTCAGTGCCACTTAAAACCTATCTTCCAGACGGAGATATCGATCTGACGGTCCTAACTAAGCAAAATATGGAGGATAAATTCTTTGAAGAGCTGTACAATACGCTTAAAAGTGAAGAAGGGAAATCTGAATTCCATGTGACAGATGTTCAATTTATCCCTGCACAGGTTTTTTGTTTGTTTGCTTTTGGTTTTATATTTTCAAGTGCTCTCCAAAGTTTTCTTAATGCTTTTGCCATTCTGGATTGTAGGTCAAGGTCATAAAGTGCAATATCAGGAACATTGCTGTTGATATCTCGCTTAATCAAATGGCAGGTCTCTGTGCTTTATGTTTTCTGGAAGAGGTATAGCTTTTAAAACTTAGCTTCTAACATTTCATTGTGTCCAAATCCAGTTTTGAGCTGTTGGTAAATCTCTGAAATTGTTTTCTCAGGTTGACCAGCTCTTTAGGAGAGATCATCTTTTCAAGCGTAGTATCATCTTAATCAAAGCTTGGTGCTATTACGAGAGCCGAATTCTTGGTGCTAACACTGGCTTGATCTCAACATATGCGTTGGCTGTACTAGTCTTGTACATCATCAACCTATTTCATTCATCATTACTGGGCCCTTTAGCGGTAATCAATCTTTCTCTGAAGCTTTAGCCTTGTCTACAATAAGTGATATATTCAAAATTACGAGACTATCGTCATATTTTTCAACAGGTTCTGTATAAGTTTTTGGATTATTTTAGTTCATTTGAGTGGAGCAACTACTATATTACTGTCAGTGGTCCTGTGCCAATATCTTCCCTTCTTACCGGTAAGGATGATGCCAAAAGTAAGACACTCCACTTTGTGGTATTTTCCTTCTTGCATATTTTACATATTGCTTTAATACTCAAGCTCTCTTTCCAGCAGCCTCTCCAGAAAATGGGCATGACTTATTGCTTGACAAGAAGTTTCTTAAAGACTGTGTAGACTTATATTCTGCTCCAACTAAAGCTGTTGAAACAAATGGTCTAATGTTTACTATCAAACATATCAACATAGTTGATCCTCTTAAACACAGCAACAACCTCGGAAAAAGTGTTACACCAGGTACTGACTGATAAAGTTCTATTACCAATGATGTGCTAGTTGTCAAAACATATTCACTTCTTACAACATTTTGATAGGAAATTTTCGACGAGTAAAAAATGCCTTTACACGGGGAGCTCGAAGACTCAAAGATGTTCTTTCACTCCCTGTTGAAACTATGGGATGGAGATTGGAGAAATTTTTTGGGAACTCTTTGGAGAGGAATGGTAAGGGACAAAGGCAAGATGTGAATGATCCCGTCACTGCATTTGGCACTGGAAGATCAGAACTATCTGATCTTAGTGGAGATCTTGAAGGTTATTTTGGAAGACTTGTGTATGGGCAAATGTATCATGGGTATAGCTTACTTGGAAAACGTAGCTATATTCCGGTTACTTCTCAAGTTAAGGACCGTAGTGATTGCGATGTTGCGACGTATCAAAAGAATATGTTTTATCTAAGAGGTCCTAATGTATCAAACTCAGTGCAGACCTTTCCTCTGCGCTCACTAACTAATGGCTGTCAAAACATGGGAAAAACGAGAGGAACGGGCACTTATATTCCTGACATGGTAGGCGATTTACCCCACTGGCTTTTAAATCTAACTTATTGTTGCAAGCTTCTAAATTGCCTGCTCTCTGGTTGTTGTGCAGAATCAACAGTTCTACTCTGACTGGTTCAGAGACTCAAGTGTCAGGAGGTCATCGACTGATCATTCAGAAGCTCCAGCTGAGGCAATAGATGATGATGGAACCAATAGTTGCTGCAATCTTTCTGGTGAAGTGTCTACTTCTTGTGCTGGTATCAATGGAGAGATAGGTGCCAACTCAAAGGGTTGTGTTAACTCAGATCAGCCTCTGTTAAAATCTCCAAGATCTAGGAATTTGGAGATTCATGACAATTCCCAATTATCACCCCCTGAAAACCTAGTAAACCATTTATCTTTAAGCACATTGGAAATCCAAAACGGCAAAGAAGAGAACAACAGATCCTCCCAAACCATGAACGGCTCTTGACTAATGATTGTGACAAAATCTTTACTTGATCTCTTGGCATTACCTTCAGGATAAATAGGTTAACTACATGGACAAGCTTCATTTAGGATTCAAAAGATTCATCAGGAACTTGATTTATTTGTTGACCAATATTTCATTAGAGTTTTCTGCATCATTATTAGTAGGCCAGAAGATACAATAGTGGTATAGATTCGCATTTGTTTTGCCATTTTATTTGCTTGGAATCAGTTTTTTTTCTTTAATTCTTAATCCGAATCTAAACGAGATCTCCCCAATTTCATTATTTTTACTTGTGGCAATTTGTGCAGAGAATAACAAACATGTATTCTCTTCGTAATCAAAGCATAAACACAGCTGTTTTAGGTTTTGTACAACGAGACACTACATGTCAGACAAGTATAAGGAAACACAGATTTGAATACTTTGCAACAGGGAACTATACATCAGAGTGTGATACTTTCTGGGGAGTGAGAACATACATGTGACAGTCGTGCGCATCTACATGAGCTTCAAATGAAACAGAAGCATTCTCTGTTACATCTTTGTGCTTCCATAAATCTCTCACTGAGACACTAATGGTAGATTCAAGACCAATTGCATCCCATGATGCTATAATGGTTGCAGGCTCAGAGCAACGGTTCCAGAGAACAACAACCATGCGGTCACCAGTTAAAGGCCCTGACCACACCTGAAATGAAACAGCAAATTAAGTTCTATAGTTTGTTTACGAGTCTGATAATCCTGTGACTCCCAATTCATACCTGTTGACAATCATCTTCTCCACTGACTTGAATCTTCCTTCCTTGAACACCAAGTGCGTCTGTAACCAGAAAATGTTCAGAGATTATTATCTTCCACAATGTATATATGGAAAATCACGTATACAGTGAAGCTAACAAGTAATACAATACTGAAAACTCACCTTGGTTTACAGCAATAACCTCCTTATTGCTCAAAATCTCAAAAGTTTCAGCAGTCATGTTTCTTACATCACAGCCAATCAAAAGTGGCGCCTGCAAGAGAACCACAAGGATGAGATGTAATTTAGGACACCAAATGAAAATCAAGAAACCATCAAATTACATGCCTTCATCAAAGCCCAGATGCTAAAATGACCTCGATACTCCTCGTATGTCATGCCTCCATTTCCAACTTCCAACATATCCGGATCTAAGGCAATCGAAACAATTGTGAGCAACTCTAACTCCCAAGGGAGAATATTGAGATCTTATATGATTGTTACCATTCCAACCACCAGGTCCAGCGTATGCCGCCCACTTGTTATTCAAATCAGCAATCGTAGTCATACTTCACAAATAGTAAAGAGAGAGTAAAACAATCAGATCTCAATTCAACCCAACCAATTCTTCTCCTAGCAACTTAATGTCCATCTACTCAAATCACAATCAGACGAAACAAGGGACTCTAATGCCAAGCAAAGAGGTTTCCACCTTCCCCATGTATCGTTGATGTCATCAGTTGTGCGCCAACTGTTTCCAACTTCTTTTGCCCACAAGGCAGGATCATCAACTCCCCTACAAAAAAAGCAGCATATACATTAACAAAACAGAATGCTGTGGGTATCAAATTTATTCGTCCTGAAAAGGCATTTCAAAGGTGTACCATTCACAAAGAGAATAGAAGATTGAGCGACCAGTAGCATTTAGAGCATCACGCATTGGAGGGTATCTGGAAACCATGAATCATATTAAGTCATTTAGAAAAACTCTTCCAAAAAGATTTCTGTGAATAGATGGAATCAAATATATGGAACCTTTCGATTGGTTTTATTCCCAAGTTGAAACAGTTGTCGTATTTCAGATAATCCACACCCTGAAAATTAAGTTTATCAATGAGAAACCAAGACAAAGATACCACTGAGTATCAAAACATTGTAAGCTTTGTTTGTAATTAGGGATATAAGATAATCATCAACAAGATTTATATAAAGAGCTCATTGAAAGTTTGAACGATATTGGCTGAGAACTGACCCAAGAAGCAAAAATGTCTGCATCATCAACTTCATGGAAAAGGGATCCTGGACGAACTTGACACGTGAAAACTCTGAAAGAGGAAATGGGAAACATTCAAATAGAAACATGAGACCATATCATGTAGTTTCATCTAGCTAATCATACATCAAACTTAGGTACATGTATATTATCGACCTACCCAGCATCAGAGTATATACCGAGTTTGAGACCCTTTGAATGAACATAATCAGCAAGAAGCTTAATTCCTGATGGGAAAGTTTCAGGATGTGGAACCAATTGACCCTGGATTCCAAGATAATACAAAAGAACGTAAGTGTTTAGTTTGATGTGATTTACAAAGACAAGAAGAAAAAGAACTTTTACAAGAAAATCGAGAGAAAAATCCAATATCACTCAGGACATGAGCTCACTATAGATAGTATTTTTGAGCATAAGCAGAAACTACCACAAAAAATTAGAGCAGCATATTGTACTGATGTAACGCAAGCGATCTTACCTTTGAATCGCGTAACAGATTGGACCAACAATCATCTGCAACGGACTAGAACTTGTGAGACATAGAAACAGTAAGGTCTCAAGAATCTCAGATATAGAATATATAAAGAGACAGGTCTAAGGGACAAATACCAATATTGACATGTATGTATCCCAAATCAGCCAAGCCAGATGAGACCAGAGCATCAGCTGATAAATCAAAGTAAGTCAAATATCAGCATGAAACATGTGAGTAGCTTTTTATTGGAAGCTATATAACAATAATTTTACCTGTTTCCTTAATGACAGTCTCATTGATATTGCAAGCAAAGAAATTCCAGCTATTCCATCTGTATATTAACAAAACACAAGTCCAATAACGAAAATTTCCAAACTTGAACTGAATCAGAAAACGACTAACGAAAATCAAAATCCATATCCTTGAACCTACTTACCCCATTTGTGGAGTTCGAGCAAGCCCATTGTTCAGCTGCAAGCGTCCGTACATAGAAGTATCATAAATCGAATTGAAGGATTTGCTAAAAACCAAACCATCGGTTTTGCTCTGTAACAATGGAGCTTTGACTCTTCCTGCGATCGACTGAGAGACAAAAACAGATAAAGAGAAGAGCCCAACGAGGAACAAGACCAAATTATTCATCTTTTTGATAATCGCAATTTAAGTGTCTTCACGCAACAACTCCTGGGATTTCTTCCTGTACGTGTCCTCGTTGAACAAACCAAACCATCAAGAGTCAAGACACGAAAAATGGCTTGATAGAAAATAATGGGAGTCGTATCGATATCTCCAACTCACGAGTTCAATAAAATAATACTTGCTAGTTCCAGAATATGCTTACGGATCATCACTATATCGTTGTCAATTAAATCTGTGACCTACGAATTAGATTAAATTGTTTTTGTATTCATTCTCTTGAGTAAATGATACTGACATAGGATCTAGACATGGGCTTATTAAAGTTTGGGCTATGTTGATTCTTTGATCATTTTTTTTGTCTTCAGACTCAAGAGAGACTAGAGACAACTGTTTTGTTATCTCCGTGGCTTGAGATTCATGGAGGAATTCGGCCGTACAGATAGATACCTGTCACAATAAGAATGTTCATCACATTTGAGATATCATAACATTTTACCAGTAGCCATGACATAAGTCAAGAGTGTCTATAGATTTTAACAAATATTCTATAGATTTTCATAGTCGATTTGAATATCGAAAATCAAGATTTTAGGGAGAAAAACTAGTTTAAATAGGTACTCGATGTATAAAACATAACTGTAGACAAAAACCGAATTGTTTTACTTTTTTTCCTTAACATCTCTCATCTCGTCAGCCCAGTTAAAATAAACTTTGTTTTAGGGGCATTTCCAACAAACTCTTAAACCTTCAAATTTTGAGGTTTTTAAAAATTCAACCAATCCTTAAAACCTCATTTTGAGGGTGGTGAAACCTCAAAACTAAGTTTTGAGATGAATGAACTCCAACAATGATCTTCAAAAAAAACCTTAAAACTATTACTAATTTGCATTATAATTCCTAACATTATTAAAAATTTAAAATAATTATAAAACTTCATAATTATACATAAAACATACATTAAAAATATTACACACAATATTACATGAAAATGTAAAGTTGCATGATAATTAAAAATTACATATATAATAATAAAACATATATTACACAAATAATATCATTACTAAATATCAATATTTCCGTAATGCTCCCATATATGATCGATTAATCCGTTTCGAAGGGATAAATGTTGAAACCGGATTTAGCACAAAGGACTAAACCGATTTATGAATAAAGGTGAAGAAGATTGGGCAAGGATCCTTCGAGATTTGAAGAGTAAGAGTTCTTTGCAGGATGAATGTTTTGACGAGTTATTCTTATTACTTTTAGTTCATGTTAAAGTGTGTCTGTCTTTTGGAGGATCTTTTCCTCTATTTATAGAGTATAGAGGCGGTTACAAATAGATTCAGGTAAGGAAATATACATATTCGTGGATTTGGTCTTATCTAGAATATTCTTGCTAGATTTCCGGAAATTTTCCATTTTGGAATAGAAAAATTTCCATTTCTTCGTTTGATGACGTGTCGTCCGACTTCCTTCAAGCTTCGTTGCGCTTCTGAGAAGGAATTCTTCCGACATGAACTGAATGTCCGAGGTGGGACTTTAGGCATTTCTCCCGAGTTGAACAGTTGGCGTGTTTGGTCATTGTCCCCCCTAGACTTGGAAAATTCAAGTCGGGAAGTTACCTGCTTCTGGAATCTTCGGTCCATGTGTCGTTCTGCGATTGGGGTAGTCGAAACGGTTTCCTCGATTTTCACCCGTTGAGTTATATTATTATTGTTTGACGTCGTTTCAGCTTCTGGTAAATTCCTATAAATACCGCACCATCTCTGTCTTTTACCACTCATCTATTTTTTGCTAAGTCTTCTTCCGAATTACTCTGACTTCTTCTTGAACTTTCTTCCGACTTCAAACATTTCTTCAAACTTTTCAAAGCTTTTAACAATGGGTCTCGATGACTTTAAACTCCCAAACATTGACGACGGTATTAACACTCCTTTGGACGGGATTCACACCCGTTCTTCTGGTGGGGCTCCTAGAGCCACTCGCTCTACCACTGCTCTGATTCCTAGGGACATTGCTGAGGTCCCTTCGTCTTCTGGTCGTGGTTCTGCGCGACTTCCAAAAAGGGCGAGAGTGGAGCCCTTGGCGACTTCATCTCCTGGAGTGGTTACTCGCTCTAGGGCTGCTGGCGCTTCTCGTGGGAGAAGTAGGAGAGTTCCCGACTTCCGCTTTGTCCATGACCATTCTGACTCTAGACCAATTCTAGAGTTTTGGATGGAGTGTGCTGATCTGATGCGTCAGATTAGGACAACACTAGAGCTTCTCCCTACTCCAGACCGGATGGAGAATCGGGAGGAATATGAAGAAGTTGCCTACTTGCTGTTCCGGGTAACACTTCTTCCGAGTTCCTTTGAAAATTTTGTATTTAATCCTTTCTGACTAAAATGTCTTCTTTTTGCAATTTATTTCCTGCTTTAACTGTGAAATGTCTCCAGCGGGAAAGATCCCGTGCTAATCCAGGCGGAAATGCCAGAAGAAACCAAACCCCTACTAGCCGGGCTGGTCAGGACCAATTAGAAGCGGCTGAGGCTCGATCTCGGGTCACTGCCGCTGAGGAAAAGAATGCTCGTCTTTGTGACGAGTTGAAAATTGAGCGGGAGAATGTTCTGCGTTTGACTGAGCAGAACGCAGCTTTGACTGAGAGTGTGCTGAGGCTGACCATGGTGACGCCTTCAAGTCTAATGAGAAGGCGAATGATAAGCTTCTTAAGCTGCAGACCGAGCTGGACTCCATCAAGGAGAATTTTGACGTGCGACTTGCCCAGCTCATCAATGACGAGAAGAAAAAGATCTACAACGATCTTCATGTTTTGCTGCTTTAGTGTCTTAACCGGATTAGTGCTCGCTTCCACAACTTGGACGTGAATTTGGAGGCCCGGTTGTCGTACGCCCAATATGTTGGGTCTTCGAATATTCTTCGTCTGGTTTCTAACCGCAACGTGAACATTCCGGCAGCTGTGTCCGAGTTGATGGCTGCCAAGTTGGACGAGTTCAAGGGAATCGTCAGTCGGGAGAACTTGACTCCGTTACATCCCGGAGACTTAGTCGTCCCGGTTTTCAAGACTGGGGAAGCGTCTCGGAGCAGACCAAAGATTGATCTATCTCTTTTTTGTCTAAATTCTTGCTTTGTAGGATTTTCTCCTTTGATTTCTTGTAACCGCCATTTGGCTTTTTCAGAGTCATCTCTTTGATTCTTGTAGTTGTCAATTTGGCATTTTTAAAAGTCATCTCTTGGACTTATGGTAGTTGTGGTCTCGTCGTCTCCTAGTCATCTCTTTGATCCTTGTAATCGGCAATTTGCCTTATAATTATTTTGATTTTCCTATATAATGAAATTTATTAATGAGAATCATTCTCGTATTTTGGATTCCAAAATTTGCCAAAAATTGACTTGTAATTAGGAAATAAAGTGAAAAACTATGAAGATTAATTCCTGAGATCTTTTCTTGTTTACACGTTTAGCTAAGTCCCCCCTAAGTTTGAGAGTTTGATCCCGATTGTTAGGAAAGAGGGAGTTTCACTGTTTGGCTTTTTTAAAACGAGATTTTAAGACATAGTTTAAGTGTTGTAAGAAGTTTGATCTCGGAAATAATCTCCACAATGTTTTACTTTATTTTTCTTGAATAAAATGCTGAAATGCTAGAAAAGAAAACAGATGTTCTTCCCTTTTAAGTTTCTGTCCGCTGCTTCGAATATTCTGCCGCGAGTACGATCTTATTAAAGTGTGAGAGTTGGTGTGGCGAGAAATTGATCTCGGCATTGGGTGAGATTTTGACTTGAATATATTATTTTCGAGAATCTCGTATCAGCGAATCTATTCGACTCGGCAATTAAGAGTGGGATTTTAAGACCCATCGAGATGTTAAGACTCTTTTATGTATGCTATTGATTCTGTTTTTGCCAAAGGTTTGTCACGCGAGTTTGATCTCGGTTTAGTGGAGTTTCGACTTTAACTCTATTATTTTCGAGAGTTTCATCTCGGCGAGGTTTTAAGACTCGGCTATATTGAGTGGGATTTTAAGACCCGACGAGATTTTAAGACTCGTCTTTACGCGAGAGGTTTTAATACTCTACTTTGAAATTTTACGAGAAATTGATCTCGTTTCGTAATGAGAGTTAGGGTGTAACCCATTTTTTTTAACGAGATTTTGTGAAATTTTTTCGAGATTTCAAGCTCGGCGAGTATTTAAGACTCGGCTCTTTTCATAGTAAAGGTCTCGTCCCCTCCCCCCCCTTTTTTTTACGACCTAAAAAGGGTACTTATTAGAATTTTATTTAGTTTTAGCTGCACCCGAAGGCTACCTACGTACCCCGCAGGGATCAAACACATAATTTTATTTAGTTACACGCTTTATTCATTTTTATTTTTTTGGAGATGCACTTTTAGCGCATCTAGATTGCCGAGTAGGCAAATCGTCAGTAATAGTACTTCTTGAGGTTTATCAAATTCCAACTGCGTGGAATCATCTTGCCTTCCATTGTCGCGATCTTGTAATCTCCTGGTTTTACGACTTCATAAATTATGTAAGGGCTTCCCAGTTGGGGCCCAATTTTCCGGCATTAAGTTCTGCGGTGTTTTTGAACATTTTTCGAAGAACCAAGTCTCCAACTGAAAAGTGCCGTCCTCAAACTTTTCTGTTATAATATTTTGATGTTTGTTGTTGATAGTTCTAAACTTGGAGAAGTGCTTCATCTCGCATTTCTTCCAAGTCGTCTGTATTTTGTTCCATCGCTTGACTATTAGAGTTTTCGTGTTTGGGAAAACATTCTCAGCGTAAAATCGGGATAACCACTTGCGCTGGGGCTTGTGCTTCCATCCCGAAAGATAAGGAAAAGGGAGTCTGTCCTGTTGGATGTCACAGAGTTGTACGATGTGACCATAGTACTCCATCCAATTCAGAGGCCCAATTCCCTTTCTTTTCTGTCAGCCTTTTCTTGATTCCATCTATTATCTGCTTATTCATGGCATCCACCTGTCCGTTTCCTTGTGGGTACCTTGGAGTAGATTTATTAACTCGGATGTTCCACTTGGAGGAAAAGTTGGTGAATTTCGCCGAGATAAATTGAGATCCATTGTCTGTCACGATCTTATAAGGAAGTTCATGTCGGCATATTATGTTCTTCCATACAAACTTCACTATGTCTTTATCTTTGATGTGAGAAAAAGACTCGGCTTCTACCCACTTCGAGAAGTAGTCGGTCATTATTAGCATGAAGCGCTTTTGCTGAGATTTTGGTAATGGTCCGAATATATCCATTTCCCAGCGCATAAATGGATATGGCATTACTGCCGAGGTTAATTCTTCAGTTGGGGCGTGGATAATATGTGCATGTCTTTGGCATTTATCGCACTTTATCGCGTAATCTGCACAATCCTTTGCCATCGTCGGTCAAAAGTACCCTAGAGTTCAGATTTTGTGCACGAGTGTTCTTCTGCCGTTATGGTTTTCTCTAGCTCCATCATGTGTTTTCTTTATGATTTCATTAACTTCATTCCCATGAATGCAAGTTAGGAGAGTTCCATTTGCACTTCGGCGAAATAGTTTTCCGTTTAGTTGGGCATAATGGGCACATTTATCTTTTAGCCGACGTGTCGCCCATCTGTCTTCTGGGGTTTTTCCATTCATTATGTAATTGAGTATTTCATCTCGCCAATCAGCCTTCAGCTCGCTTTCTTGCTCTGCGTCTACCATCTTGGTATCAGGATCTTTTATGTTATTGGTGATTGTCGTTACGAGTTCACCATCTCCTTTTGGTAATGTGATGCTTGGACGTTCGATGCTTTCCACTGGGATGATCCTCCTTTGAATTGGATCTGTTGTGGATACTAAAGCTGCTAGAGGGTCAGCTGAAGTGTTTTCTGACCGGGCGATTTTATTTTCTTGGAACTTAACGTCTTTTGTCAATTCTTTGACGACTAAAAGATATGCTTCCAATTTTTCGTTCTTTGTGTTATAGCCTCCGTTCACCTGATTTACTACGAGTTGTGAGTCGCAGTAATTTTCTATTTCAGTGGCTCTTACTTCTTTTGCCAATATGACTCCTGCTATGAGCGCTTCATACTCGACTTCAATGTTCGATGCTGGGAAAGCAAGTCGGAAAGACTGTTCCAATATCTCTCTTGTCGGTGTTTCGAGTCAAATTCCGACCCCAGATCCATGTTGTGAAGACGATCCATCTACGTAGATCTTCCAAGTATTGTTTGCTTTTTCCGACCCTGATGGCTTCGACTCCGGTGCTAATTCAATTAAGAAGTCTAGGACTTGGGATTTTGCATTCGTCCTTTCTTTGTATTCGATATTATACTCGCTTAATTCTATTGCCCACTTGGTTAACCTTCCGGATTGATTTGGGCTATGAAGGATTGTCCATAGTAGATGGTTCGTCAATACTATGATAGCATGTGACTGGAAATAGGGGTGAAGTTTTCTTGCCAAAGTCACTACTGCAAGTGCGAGCTTCTCGGTAGTCAGATATCTTTATTTGGCTCCATCCAAGGATTTGCTAGTATAGAATATCAGAAACTTGGTTCATCTATCGTCTCTGACTAGCACGCTGCTTGCTGCTGATGAGGAGACTGCTATGTAGAGGTACATATGTTCTCCATCTTCCGGTTTGGCAAGAATTGGTAGTGTTGATAGATACTCTTTCAACTCAGAAAAAGCGTTCTCGCATTTTTCGTCCCAGTTGAACTCCTTTTTTCTTCGTAACAAGTTATAGAACGGGAGGCACTTGTCTGTCCAACGCGAGATGAGCCGATTTAACACTACAATTCATCCAGTTAGCCTTTGATTCTCTTTTGTTTTTTGGAGAAGGTAGCTCTTGGATCGCCTTTATTTGTTTCGGGTTTGCTTCAATTCCTCTCTGTGTAACGATGTATCCTAAGAATTCTCCTAAAGTCACTCCGAAAGTGCACTTTGCTGGATTTAACTTCATCTGGTATTCGTTCAATGTCTTGAAGCATCTTGCCAGGTGGTCAACATGATCTTCCACCTTTAAATACTTGACTAGCATGTCGTCAATATAGACCTCCATTATTTGTTCGAGTTGTTATACAAACATCTTGTTGACTAGGCGTTGGTAAGTTGCTCCTGCATTTCTCAGGCCGAACAGCATTACTCTGTAACAATATGTGCCTCGCTCCGTGATGAAAGATGTTTTCTCCCTGTCTTCTGGGTGCATTCGGATTTGATTATTTCTTGAGAAAGCATCCATGAATGATAGAAGTTCATTCCCTGCCATAGCTTCAACGATTCGATCGATGTTTGGGAGTGGAAAACTATCCTTTGGGCAAGCTTTGTTTAGATCCGTAAAGTCCACGCATACTCGCCACTTCCCATTTTTCTTGGGAACAACAACGGGATTGGTTAACCAATCTGGATAATGAACCTCGACAATTGACCCGGCTTGGGTCAACTTCTTGACCTCGTTCCCGAGTTTTTTTTTCTTCTGTTTAATGGGCTTATATGTCTGATTAATGTTGAGCTATGACTTGCTATCTTTGGTTCAATTCCAAGCATGTCCTTGACTGTCCATGCGAATGTCGTCACATTCATCAAATCCTTACCTTAAGGACCTCAATTGGTAGTCGAGGTGTCTTGATTGACGAACAGAGCATACTGCTTCATGAAGAGCTCGGTGAGTTGAGTGAAGTTGTGGATCGATCCCGTCGATAACTTAGTAAACCATGTTAGAGCATCGCCGGTTAGGTACTCGGCAAATAACTGGCAATATGCTGCATCTTCTTGCTCCGGATTATAGGTTACTCTGTTCATCATGACGTTGAAGGCGCTCATGAACTGAATTAGGTCAGTTTTCCCGTTGTATAAGGGACATCGAGTTCTCGATTCTCTCCTGACTGAGACCCTTTTCAGTCTTGCTGCAAAAGGCGAGTTTCGGGCTTATGCCAAGATTTTCCCGATCTCTGGCGTCGAACTTGTTGCTTGATGGAATTGCAACCTCATGTCCTCCATCATCCTCTATACTACTGCTGCGTCCATCATTGTCGACCCTTGTTGCCCTAGTACTTTCTGAGCTTCAAGTTGTTCTTGTCCAACTACATTGGCTGTATTCGGACTCGACATTTCGCTAAACAGGTTTTGCTGCACACTTGCGATCACTCGTTCATTGACCTAGTTGTTTGGTGCTACTAGAGAGCTTTCCCTGTTTAGTTAAGACTCTACTCTATCGAGCCTCTCCGAGTTTTGCTTGTCGTGAGCTTCGTATTGCGCAATCATATTACGCAACATGTTTTCAATTGAAGATAGTCCTTGAGATGGACTGGGAAGCTCTGCACGTTCTCGGGAGTTAATGTGGTCTTCTCCCTGTGTTTGAACTGAGTTCAGAGGTGACCCAATTGGTGGATCATTGTTATTCTCTTGGAGATTTGTTTCTCTTCGATCTGGCGAATTGATGGCGATTTCGTCTTCAACCATTCTTTCCGCGCAGATCCTCTTTACTCCTAAGTTAAGGATTCCTTCAATGTCTTCCCCACAGACGGCGCCAACTGTTGATACCGGATTTAGCACAAAGGACTAAACTGATTTCTGAATAAAGGTGAAGAAGATTGGGCAAGGATCCTTCGAGATTTGAAGAGTAAGAGTTCTTTGTAGGATGAATGTTTTGACAAGTTGTTCTTATTGCTTTTAGTTCATGTTAAAGTGTGTCTGCCTTTTGGAGGATCTTTTCCTCTATTTATAGAGTATAGAGGCGGTTACAAATAGATTCAGGTAAGGAAAATATACATATTCGTGGATTTGGTCTTATCTAGAATATTCCAGAAATTTTCCATTTTGGAATAGGAAAATTTCTATTTCTTCGTTTGATGACATGTCGTCCGACTTCCTTCAAACTTCGCTGCGCTTCCGAGAAGGAATTCTTCCGACATGAACTGAATGTTCGAGTTGGGACTTTAGGCATTTCTCCCGAGTTGAACACTTGGCGTGTTTGGTCATTGTTTCCTGTTGATCGAAGTAGGATCTCGGATTCAACATCTTTCTGACATGCTTTTTGTTGTGCTGAAAACAATTTTTTCTTTGGACCTTGCGGATTACTTATAGTTTGAAAAATAGTTGACCATTCTGGGTAAATACCATCAGCTAAATAATAACCCATATTATATATTTTTCCCTAATTAGCTGGAGGAGCAGTACCTTAAGCAAGCTTTGTAAATAGATTAGATGACTTTAAAAACGTTAATGTCGTTGTTGCTTCCTGGCATACCAAAATAAGCATGCCATATCCATAGATCATAATCGGCAACTACTTCAAGAATAATTGTAGGTGCTCCGATACGACCACTGAATTGTCCTGCCCAACCGGTTGGACAATTTTTTCACTTCCAATGCATGCAATCAAGGCTACCTAACATTTCAGAAAATCCACGTTGTTGGCCGATATTGAGAATCCTAGCAACGTCCTTTACTGTTGGCGACCGGAGATACCACTCCGAGAAAATGGCAACAATTGCTCGACAAAAGCGCTTCATGCATTCAATTGTTGTAGACTCTCCTATCTTGATGTATTCGTATGTGGCATCAGCAGGTACACTATACGCCGTTAAACATCGTGACAGAGAAACTACTCATATTAATTTGGTTAATGATTATTTGTCTAACAATCCTGTGTATGGTGAGAGATAATTCTATCGTCGATTCTGAATGTCCCAAAGGTTATTTCTTCGTATTGTTGATGCTGTTAAACAATACAATAACTACTTCATCCAACGACGTGATGCTTCTGGTAAATTGGGCTTATCAACCCTACAAAAAGTTAGTGTTGCTATTCGAATTTTGGCACATGGTGTACCTGCTGATGCTACAGACAAATACATCAAGATAGGAGAGTTTACAACAATTGAATGCATGAAGCGCTTTTTTCGAGCAATTGTCGCCATTTTCTCAGAGTGGTATCTCCGGTCTCCAACAGCATAGGACGTTGCTAGGCTTCTCAATATTGGCCAACAACGTAGATTTCCCAGAATATTAGGTAGCCTTGATTGTATGCATTGGAAGTGGAAAATTGTCCAACTGGTTGGGCAGGACAATTCAGTGGTTGTAGTGGAGCACCTACAATTATTCGTGAAGCAGTTGCCGATTATGATCTATAGATAAAGCATGCTTATTTTGGTATGCCAGGAATAAACAACGACATTAACGTTTTGAAGTCATCTAATATATTTTCAAAGTTTGCTCATGGTACTGCTCCTCCAGCTAATTATACTATTCAGGGAAAAGAGTATAATATGGGTTATTATTTAGCTGATGCCATTTACCCGAAATGGTCAACTATTGTTCAAACTATAAGTAAACTGCAAGGTCCAAAGAAAAAAAATTTTGCAGCATGACAAGAAGCATGTCGGAAAGATGTTGAACATGCGTTTGGAGTTCTTCAATCTAAGTTTGCTATCGTAGTAGGATCAACACTTTTTTAGCAAAAAGAAGACCTCCATGATATAATGACGGCATGAACTATAATGCATAACATGATAATCGAGGATGAATGTGATCTCAATGCACCAATCACGGATTCAAGATTAGCACCAGAGGCAGCAGTTGAAATGGTGGTAAATGAAAATATGCGTTTTCAACAGTTTTTAGCTCGTAATCTATGAATTAAAATTAAAGACGCCCATTTATCCCTTCGAAACGGACATATATGAGACTATTACAGAAATATTGATTTTTAGTAATGATATTATTTGTGTAATATATGCTTTATTATTATATATGTAATTTTTAATTATCATGCAACTTTATATTTTCATGTAATATTGTGTGTAATTTTTTTAATGTATGTTTTATGTGTAATTATGAAGTTTTATCATTATGTTAAACTTTTAATAATGTTAGGGATTACCAAGAAGCAGGTGGTCCAGTTGGTTTGCCCCTGATCTAGCTTGGCACCATGTGGTGAGTTCAAATCCCGCCAGTTGCAGTGGGAGCAATTTGGCTATGGATCGGGTCTTTATCGATCTGATTAGTAGTATAAAGAATGAGTAAGGTTGACAAAAAAAAATGTTAGAGATTATAATGCAAATTAGTAACAGTTTTAAAGTTTTTTTGAGGATTATTGTCAGATTTCACTCACCTCAAAACCTCATTTTGAGGTTTCACCACCTTTAACCCTTGTTAGAGATACCCTGATCCCGCTAATGATTCTCGATTTAATTTTCTTTCTTTTCTCTATCACCATTTGCTACCTCTTTTAGGTGGATCCAAACTAGTGTGGTTTAATATTATTGGATTTGTACGTAGTGCAATGTTCTATTAATATCCGTTTTATAAGAAACTATTTTTATTTTCTGAAAATTTGGCGATGAATTTAGAAAAGTTCGTTTAGTTGAGTGGTTAAATGTTTACTTTAACCCTTTTCAATCCTTTGGCTTCTTTAGAACCATTACCAGACAAGAGAATCTCTTCTCCCCTCAAAGAGCCAGACCCACCTGATAAAACCTATGCTTCTTCACTTCCTCAGCCTCCTCTTTTATCAGATACTACTTGTGAAGGTTCTTCCCTTCAAAGGGAGACTTCCCAATAAACCCCATATGAATATTAATCTATTTTTTTGGAATATATGTGGTCTCAATAGCCCGGATAAGCACCGCCCGTTTAGTGACTGGCTGGATACTAATCGTCATGTTTTTGGTGCCCTTTTGGAACACATTTAAAGGATGTCTATCTTAATAAGACTATGAATAAAGTTTGTCATGACTGGAGTTTTGCTTCAAAGCATGCCTCCGATCTAGATGGCCGGATTATTCTCATTTGGAAATCACCTGCAGTTGTTAGTATTATTCATCAATCACAACAATCAATGACGTGTAAGATAACCATCCCCAATGGTCTATCTACCATTTTTATAGCCATTTATGCTTCAAATACTGCAGAAGAAATAAATGAATTATGGGTTTAGCTACTAAACCTCTGTCAGTGTCACTCACTTCAATCATCCTCTTGGATTGTTGGTGGCGACCTAAATCAAATTCTCCATCATGGTGAACACTCTCAGATTTCTATTTGCAGCAATAACGCCTCAATGCAGGCTTTCAGAGACTGTTTGTTACAGCTGGGGCTATTTGACCTTCGATTTTATGGCCCTCTTTATACATGGAGTAATCATCAACCTGTTAACCCCATTGCCAAGAAATTGGACAGATTACTAGTAAATAATCACTTGATAACACAACTCCCTACAAGCTCAGCTACATTCATGGCCCCTGAGATCTCAGACCATTGCACTTGCCTATTAAACACCTCAAAAACCCTTCCTAGAGCTGGCACGAGACCCTTCAAATTCCTAAACTACCTCACAAAACATCCAAATTTTTCCCACACTGTCGAGAATGCATGGACTCAGACCAGAAGCAACGCGCGGAACCTCACAGACTTGTGCTACAAATTAAAGAAAATAAAGAGAGACTTAAACACATTAAATAGAGAACACTTTTCTAGTATTCAGAAAAGAGTGAGAGAGGCTAACGACATTCTACTTTCTGTGCAGGTTCAAGCTTTATCTAATCCTTCCCCACAACTATTTACCCATGAGATAGAATTATTTAACAAATGGAGTTTCCTACAATTAATAGAGGAGGAATATTTTAGACAAAAGTCTAGAATAAATTGGTTGAAAGAGGGGGATAATAACACATTCCTACTTTCATAGGATATCTTAAGTGCGTGCATCTTACAATGCCATTCACTTGTTTTCATTACCTACAAGTGAGATAGTTGCTGATCCGCAGGACATGAGTAATCTAGCGGTAGCCCACTTTTGTGATGTCTTGGCTCCAGGATCTTCCTCAGTTCGTGCACCACCTTCTGCCTGGTTCTTTGAGAACTTAACTTACTGTTGTCCAACAGAGCTGCAAGCCTCCATGGTCAAGATCCCTACATTAGAAGAGATTAGTAATGTTTTGCTTAGACTTAACCCCAACAAGGCGCCAGGGCTAGATGGACTTACTTCGGGTTTCTTCAAGAGTAGTTAAACTCATCTAGGGAATGAGGTATTGGAATCCATTCACGGCTTCTTCACCATAGCATTTCTACCAAAAGCTACTAATGCGACCATTCTCTGCCTTGTTCCAAAAAGACAAAGAGCTACGTTAGTGAGTGAATACAGGCCAATCTCCTGTTGTAATATTATTTACAAAGTTATCTCTAGGCTTCTAGTTGCACGTCTCAAGCCAATCCTTTCGGATCTTATACTCCCTAACCAGACAGCTTTTGTCAAAGACTGGTTACTCCTTGAATGCACCCTTTTAGCTGCAGAAATTGTTCACGGATATCATAAGGACAGCAAACAAAGAGAATAACTATTAAGGTGGATATAGCTAAGGCTTTTGACACCTTAAACTGGGGATTCATACTGCATTGTTTGGAAGGATTACATGTTCCGGTTATGTTCATTAGATGGATCAATGCATGTATCACTACTCCCTCCTATATGATCGGCTATAATGGAAGAGTTCATGGCTATTTCAGTGGTACTCGTGGTCTAAGATAGGGAGATCCCCTTTCTCCCTATCTCTTTGTCATAGCCATGAATTGTCTCTCTAATCTACTTAACGAGGGGGTTACAAACAAAAAATTCAACTACCATGCTAAATGTAAGAAAACGAACCTTACTCACCTGTGCTTTGCCGATGATGTACTCATTTTCACAGATGGTTCACTCCGTTCTGTCCAAGGTGTACTCCAGATCTTGAGTGAGTTTGAGGCCATGTCGGGTTTGTCCATTAATTTCTCTAAAACATCATACTACTCTTCAGGTCTCTTGGAAGTTGAGGTTTCTGAAATCAATTCTCTTACTGGTCTGACACATGAAACTCTCACGGTCCGCTACCTTGGTGTTCCACTCAACTCTAAGAAGCTAACCTACGCAAGCGGTGAACCATTAATAAGTCAGGTTAAATCAAAATATCTTCTTGGAGCTCAAAGGTTTTATCTTTTGTTGGCAGGTTACTCTTAATAAAAACAGTCATTAATGGGATTACTAACTTATGGTGTTCAACATCTATTCTTCCCAAAGCTTGCATCAAGGAAATCAATTATCTTTGTAACTCATACATTTGGAAAGGGAAGGCAGAAGGACTTTACTCAGCGAGAGTCTCATTGTCAACTGCTACTCTATCGAAGGAGGAAGGTGGTCTTGGTCTCAGTAATCTATCCAACTGGAACAAGGCATGCTTCTTAAGACTAATATGGCTCATATTCTTCAGAGCGGGATCCATCTGGGTCGCTTAGGTTAAGAGTATCCTTCAAGGCTCTGTTAACAACTTCTGGACTCTAAAGGAAAAGCAAAAGCATAGTTGGATGATTAACAAGCTACTGCGACTGAGAGATATAGCTTTCAATTGGATAAAGATTAAGGTTGGTAATGGTAAAACCTGCAGGTTCTGGACAGACCATTGGGAGCCATCAACAAATTGCTCAACATGTATGCTTCCTCTCTAGGTATCTCTCCAACAACAACTCTACACTCTCTAAAATCAGGTTCTTCTTGGCGCTTACCTGCTGCAAGATCAGACAATATGGTTACTCTCCAAGCACACCTAACTACAATTGAATTCTCAGATGATGAAGACACCTACGAATGGAGACCAGAAGATAAAGTGATGCAAAAGTTCTCTATAGGTTCAATATACCAATTGATTAAAGAGCATGCACCTCATGTGACTTGGTTTAAAGTTGTGTGGATTAAAAAAGGCATTCCAAGACACTCTTTCCTCACCTGGCTTTTTGTGATTAATAAATGCATGACTATGGATAGACTATCAAACTGGAGCTTGCGAACTCTCCCATTTTGTCTTCTATGCAATGCTGAGCAGGAATCCCGTGACCACCTATTTTTCAGATGCTACTTCGTCGCCCAAATTTGGGGCGTGATCTCCTCTAGATGCAACCTTCCACTTCTCCATTGCTGGGACAACACAATAGCTTGCCTGCAATCACTATCCAGTCTGAAAGCAAAAAGGATGCTTGCTGGAATAGCTTTTCGGTGTATTGTCTACACCATCTGGACATAGAAGAACAATAGGTTTCACAATCGATATCACCGTTCAAGCTCAACACTAACTAATCTCATAGACCATACAATCAAAAATCGCATCTCAATTCTGCGTTACTCCTCACCAACTCTTGCCTCTGCGATGCTACAAATCTGGTTTGCGTCTAATTGAATCCCGTTTCGTCGTCTCAACAACCTCAATTATTGTCATCTCTAATTATTTGCTTCTCTCTGTAATTGCAATTTCAGTTTAACTTGGGCTTAAATGTACTGGGCTTTTACTCAAAACAATGTCTGATGGACTACTCTTTTTTCTTTATGCATTTTAATAGAAAGCCTCTATTCAAAAAAAATATTTACTTTCCTAAATTTTTTTCACTAGAATTTTTTTCTATAAAATCATGCAGCCGTGCATAATATTATAGACGGAGATTATGGAAAGTTTTGAGATATAAATTACTCAATTAATTGTTGGCCAAAGAAATTGTGATGAATTTTTCTATATGGTACGAAGAAAACCTCATATTAACAAAAAAAATAAAAAATACAACAGGTATTGAAGTAAACAACATCCGATGCCTCATATTTATTATGAGATTACTAGACTACCACGTAAACACATTAATAGTCACAGCCATGTGTGGCCCGGTTTCATTTCAACCCTCACCACACGACCGCATATACATCTTATATAAATGTAAGCACAATTTGCAATATCATTAACTTGTTAATTAATAAGAGAAAAACCATAAGATGGGTCTAAGAGCACTTCCTCTTCAACACAACAGTGGGTTCATCTCCTCGACTAAAGTACCGGTCTCAAGAATCTCACCGAGAATAAGCCGGAATCCTAGATGGGTCGTTGTGTCGGCCAAGCAAGAGAAAGATAAGGAGAAGAAGGAAGATGAGACATCGTTGTTTACTAGATTAACTGATGCGTTGGACTTCGCACAGGTTCGATCAGAGAAAGACGCTGAGCTTCTCTATGAGGCCCGAGAAGCCACCAAATCCGGTGGCAAAATGACCCAAGAACAGGTTGGTTTTTCTTTATCCAATCCACCCCACACTATATTTCTTTATATTTATCATGAATAAATCCATGAAAGAGCTTTATTCATAATTAAATGCAGTATGGGGCTTTGAGGAGAAAAATTGGAGGAACCTACAAGGACTTTTTTAAATCTTACGTTGAAGGTAGAATTCTGGAAGAGCAAATGATGGTTTTATTTACTATTAAGCTATTTGAAATCATTTAAAAAAATTTATCATATGTAAAAATGTTCTAGTGGATGGAGACTATGTGGAGGAAGGATGGGTGGACAAAACATGTAAGATATGCAAAAAGGACACAAAGGGTGAGGAAAGACAAGTTGATAGGTCAGGAAGATACGCCCATGTCTCTTGTCTTCAAAATCCACCTAATTCCTCTGGAAATTTCTTTACCAAGCTCTTCTCTAGATGATCAATTTTCTCTAATTTTATGAATATGTTTTTGGTTTCTTACTAATATTCTTGCAATTTCGTGTGTATCTTATAGAAATTTTGAAATAAATTTACATATCAAAACAAAAATCATATGTATTTTGGGATGATTACTAACACTATTCCTCTATACGGCTATGGCTATCCACCGGATTACGTGTATGCATCTGCTCACAAAGTCCCAAGCCATTGATGATCGCGTCTCCAACAAGTAATCACTTCTTCCTCCTATAACACCTAAAGTCCAAATATTAACCGCCGACCAGATCATTTCATGTGGCCCGGCCGAGACCCATTTAGAGGATATTTAGGCCCATTAGGTTCCTTAGCTGAACAAGAATTGGCGAGCTTGAGATACAAAGCTCTCCGTTTGTATAACTCGAGAAGATAAGTATGTTCACAGTGGACGTTACCGTCTTGGGAAAGATCCTTATATCCCATTTGTAGTCAAGATAATTGCGCAAAGTTAATCTTAAAACCCTAGATTGTTGTTATTATAACTAGTGGTTATTAAAGACTCCATTCTCTTTATATTTTTGGTTGGTTTTTAGGTATTAATTAAAAAAGTGATACTTAGATTCCGTGTTTCTTCATGAGAATATATATACATTGTTAACCATGACAGTCTAATGGTAGAGATGATCTGCGGGACATGAACCCATTGGTTTTGATATGGAATTCCGCCAAAAACTAAATTGATACTGTTTGGGGAAGATAGAGTCATGACTTTATTAGAATACGGGAGTGAGATTAGTTGTCCGTAAAATTAGTTGGACTTTAGCTCATATGTCATAGTTACAAATATATATACACATATACACATTGTTATTATTCTTATTATTTTCAAGCATTCATTTGCAGGTAGCTTTAAAACCACATTACTCTTCGAATTACACATGGCAGGTGGTTTAGCATCCCAATGCCTTGTTCATTGTCTGGTTCGCTGCAAGAGCTTGTTTAGCTACTCGTGATCGTCTTTCATCACACAAACCGCTCGATAACCAGAGTCTTTATTAATTATTATTGGCCACATATCTTTGTTTTCGCCAATGATAAATTTATGTAGCTTTTGACAGATTTTTAGTGAAGTTGCTAACCTACTTTACATAATAAAAACAAATAATCTGACACATTCATTCAAGAACTATAAATTCCATTAAACTTTTCTCCATTACAAATACTTCATAAATTAAAGAAAAAGATAGTGGAAAATTAAATATTAATAATCGAAGCTGCATTATAATAGCCAAAAAAAAGACTTGCCATTTGACACACCTTTTGAGGTAATGTGGGATTAACGAAACATGAGTAAAGAATATTCTAACACAGTGATACTTATTCTAATCTGTAAACCCGCCAAATATATATTGATACAAGACTCATGTGTTACCATCATAACTCTGGTAAGAACAGTCCATTTATCAAAACATTATTCCGATTAGACTATAATCCGTATGGTACTCATATGTATATTCCATCTCTGAACCGAAAATCCCTTCCACGATCTTAGAGATCTTGTGATCTCTCCATATCCTTATGGTTTAGACTGAATTTAGTCTGCACGTATGCATGTATATATAGCTTTATCAGAATCACATATAAAGAGTATTATTATGCTTAGAAGAGATTAAGGATGATTGCATACCGCGGTTACCATGCTTGGAGAGACTCGAAACGACGAGGCCGAGGCCGAAGCTGCCGTCCGGCTGCGATACGATGGACCCATCGATGGATCAACTAGTTTATAGAACTATCATATAAAGAGATCTTCGTTTTATTTGCTTTCCATGAGTTGCTTCTGCATCTTTTTGTGCCGTACCTCTTTTCCGTTTTATAAGCAAAGCACAAGTGTATATTATAAAAAAGAAAAAAGAAAAAAACATAGAAAATGATAAAGAAGCTACGGTCTTCAATGTTTCGGAAAATTTAATAAATTAACAAAGAAGACTACTTGGATTGTTGACACGATACGACCTAAGCAATAACCTGATTTTAAAGTACCGATCGTACCGTCCGATGGATGACACGCGGAACATGTAGCCCACGTGTTGCAACTGGCACATTTTAGCCTGGGACAATGATTTTGCTAACCCACGCCACTCTTTCCGTTCCTTTTTGGTGCGACTTCTCGGTCCCAGTATCTACTGAGCCAATGCTCGGCTCACAGAACGAATTCTTTGTTGTGAAGACTAAGAGCACGTGGCTATTACTTATTGGATGTGTTCAGATTTCCTTATAATGTCTTGACCACATCATCATTCTGAATCTGACCAATTTAAACTTGTATAAACTAGTAGAACTGGTTAAAGAGTTTTTTTCTTTTTTCTCCGTCGTACGGTCTGAATGTTTCAGTTTTTTTTTTTTTTTTTTTTTTTTAA
>OVAX01001123.1:37618-53428 GCA_900406405.1 Lepidium africanum
TTTTTTTTTTTTTTTTTTTTTGAAATCGAAAAACATTCTTAAAGATAAAGTTAACATAGTTGAGCATTTGATTATGGATCACCTAATTAGTTAATCTAACACCTTAAATGCATTAGTTAAGACTCATCGTATGATCAATGCCCTTCACTAACTCCAATAATTAATTATGATTACTAAAAGCTTTAGTTTTTGTGATGTCTTTCTTTTCGTCACATCTGAGTCAAAAGGGCACGTTTCACTCTAATAATTTAGTTGTACTTATAATAGAAGCAACAACAGCCATCATTGAACAAACCATGAAAAAAAAAAGACATGAATCCAAATGGGCAAAACATGTTATCAAAGGCTGGGTTTTAAGTTTACTCTGTTTCTCCAATGGAAGTTTGATTTGTGTGTAGGAACCTAAACTTTCTCCTTGGCGTGACAAACTGTTTCTCATTGATGATAGAAACCTGTTTGCGGTTTATAACATTGCCCATTGAGACGTTACGTTTCAGCATTGGCTCAGGGAGATCGATAAGTGGCTCGTACTGGTTCATATGGCTCAAGAAAGAGCGTTGAGGAATGCTGTCTCTTTTCATCGAGCGTTTTGCTCCAATAGCTTTCTGGTCTTTCCATGACTCTATGTTCCATTGGTGAAGCGCATCTTCTGCTTCAAGTTGCTTCACACTGGCGATTTCTACCCGGTTTAAGGCAATCTCCAAGGCTTGTTTACTTTGTTTAACTTCTTCATTTGCTTCCTCCAACTTCTTCAGGATCTCTGTTCTTGAGTTATTGGCAGATAAGTATTCCTTCAGCTGGGCTTTAGGTGTCAAAGGAGACATAGTTGGCTCGGGGAAGCAGAGACCATCTTGGTTTTTCCCGCTGGCTAATATGGTCATTTCAGCAATCGCAAGTTCTTCTGCTGCTCTTGCAGCTTCTTCCATTTTTCTTGCAGCAAACAATCTCATTTCTGCAGTTCTCAGACAGCTCTTGCTCTGTTTATATGAAGCAGTATCATTATTTTCAACTACCATTTTAACCTGTTCACATTGCGGGATCACGGGAAAATTCTCGGTATTGAACCTCTCTCTTTGATCTGGACCTGAAGGTTTTAACCTCAAACTGTTAAGCTCCTCAGCTAGAGACGATACTCCATGGGAAACTTTCTGTTCCTTTGTTTCCAGTGAATCAGCAGAGGACTGGATCAACGCAAGATCATTCATGGTTTTACCAAGATTCATACCGGCTTGTTTCAAATCCATGGAGATCAGATCTGAAGACTCCAAGGGATTACGAAGGCAGCGTTCGTCGACCATCTCTTTGACGTGTGAGCGAAGATCTTCAGGGGTCCCCGTGCATCTCAGTGCTTGTTGCTGGAGCTGGAGCTTCAAATCTTCGACAATGCTTTTTGTTGATCCAAGAGCTTCCAAAAAGTCTAAAGTTTCTAACTCTTTCATAATCAGATCCTTCTCAAGCTCCACCGTCTGTTCTTCCAATCTCTTTATGTCAAATCCTCCCACACCATCCTAAAGAATGAAAAACCAACAAACATGAAAAAGACACAAAACAAAGTTTGCATAGCTCTCATGCTCGATCATCTAATGATCTAACAAATGTTCAAAATGAAAATCTTCAGCTCTAGACCTCAATAGCTTGCTAGGTTAAGAAGCAAGTTCGGTATATCTATAAACGCAATCCACACACTAAATTGTTCTTCATTATGATAAAACAGTACACAAAGCTCTAAAACAATATGGAGTTGAAGGGTCCTCACCAAATCGAATTAATTATACCAATTATAGTGACATTGTACTAGAAGGAAGATTAGAAGAGAACTCACGTAATTGAAAGGAACCCAAGACGCACGACGACCACCAAATAACTGTGGAGACATGTCAATTTCATCTCTCAAGCCTCCTCTCCTTCTACTCTTCGGGTCGGAACCGGATCCAGTTCTCACCTCCCGGATTACAGGTGTATCCGGAATCGCCTCCGCCGCAGGGTTCTGATGCCTCTCCGCCATTTTCGTGCTCTTGAAAACCAATAGTTCTGGTCAACTGGAAGGGAAAGAGAATTAAAGAGAGATCCATGTTCTGAGCAATCATAGTTACTGCAGAGAAGCAAACAAGAAAAAGAGTTTCAATATGATTGTGTTTTCTCGGTAATGAAGTCACCAGTCACGACTGAGAAAGAGCAATGAAGGTCTTGATAATGGAGTAGAGAATGGGTGACTACGTGGCTTTCATTGATTGGTTCTTACCAACAACGTCAATTTTGGGCCTTGATTAAGGCAGGGATTTTGGGCCGTTGATTATGGTGGTTGACATCTTCTAATCGTGAGCCATGGTCCTTCCGTTCTTTCCATATTCGGTATTTTCCATTTTAAAAATTTAGTAATCAATAGGTACCAAAAATTTAATTTAGTTTCGGTTAGTTCCAGTTTCAAAGAAGTAGAACGGAATTAGTGCTGAAATAGTATTGGTTCTTTTCTGAATGATTACTTTTTTAAAACAAAATATCCAAAAATAATCAAATACTAGGATTATACTCGCGTTATAATGTAGTATTCGATTGTTTTGATTATTTTTCTAAACGGTATTCATTTAGGTTGTTAGACTCGTGTTTATATTTTAAAATACTGTTTCGAGATGTTATTTTAGAGGCCAAAAAACCTAACCAAAATGATCCGAATTAGAAGAACCGAAGTTGAAAAAATACTCAATAATCTATGTATCCAAAAAACCAAACTCGAACTCAAACATGAACCAAATTAAGATCTAAATTCTACCTTTTTAGAGTTTTTCTATTAGATTTTTAAAATTTTGAATTTTTCTATAAAAATTCCAGAATCTGAAATCGATCTATACCGAACCAAACTCTATCTGAAAGTCTCAAACTAAAATAATCAAAATAGTGAATTAGATTAACCGAACCCGAGAAAATAACAGAATGTGTCCTAAATCTATGTATCCGGAAAATCGAATCCAAACCCATACCGGAACCGAATTAATAATCGAAGTTTTAAGTGATATATTAAATTAGTTTTTAAAGTTTTTTCCATTAAATCTTTATTAATTTTGATTTTTTGTATAAAAATCCTTAACAAAACCTACCGTAATCCTATTTTAAAGGCTTATTATAAATCTTAGTTTAATTTTATGTTATAGTATAACACGTCCAAAATGAAAGTATCTTCCGGTTTAAATGAACCAAACCCCAGAAAACAACAAAATGTATTATAAGTCTATGTATCCTGAAAATCGAATCCAAACTCATACCGGAACCGAATCAATAACTGTATTTTTAACCGATATATTAATTTAGTTTTTTTAGAATTTCTTCCATTAAATCTTTATTAATTTTGAATTTTTGTATAAAAATTTGTAATAAACCTTATCTTAAGCCTATTTCTAAGGCTTGTTACAAACTATAAGTTAATTTTTATCCTAAAGTTTATAACATAGTTTAAATGAAAGTGTCTCCTGCTTTAATATATAAGATGCAAAAAATTATGGTTCTTTATAACCAAAAATAACCAATATAATAACTAGTTTCGATTTTTTTTGAGGTATCTTTCGATTTTTGAAACCGAACCGAAAACCAAAATTACCTATATATTAGGACCGAACAATGTAATAATATTTGGTTCAGTTTTATTTTTGTTCCGAATATTATGGCAAGGGCTAACCAAACCCATCAAAACACAATTAATGTTATCGCACAAAATATGGTATATAAAACCTTTAATTATATGTATTCACATCATTGTTCAAAAAAACACTAAGCCCTAGTTGGGCGGTGACCTTCCACCTAGCGCCTATAAAGATTAGGCGGAAGCTAGGCGATTTTAGGCGGTTTAGACGATTTTTAAATAAATAATATTTTATATATATTATATATATGATAAAAATAAAAAATCACAGAAAATTACATGATTTATAAATACAAAAGTAAAAATTTTGTTTTAAACTCTATAATAAATAATTTGATGTTATCCAGCATAATTTACAATTGATATATATATATTTTTCAATTTTATATAAGATTTAAATTGAATTTAAAAAAAAAATTAAAAACAAACCGCCTAAACCAACTAATCACTATTTAAACCGTTTAATTTCCGCCAAAACTGTTTAAATCAATCTTGTCCGCCTAATTAATATGATTTTACCTAATTACATCGATCTAGGTTTGTCTAGCGTCTAGATCCTGCCTAGACGAATGTCTAAACCGATTTTTCAAACACTGATTCAGATACAATTATAACAATTCAAAAGTCGACAAATTTTTCTCGTGTCATATAAGTATAACTAATATAAGCGTGAAATAAATAGGTGGAGCTTTCGGATGTACTATAGCTTTCTAACTAACTCTGTGTGGCCGGCCACTTACGATTACAAATACGATTTACGAATACGATCATTAATATTACGGCCACACTCAACTGTCTACATCTCCCTACATGATCCAACGGTCCAAATTCATCTTTGGATCCTTCACGTTTCTATTTCTTTTTCCGCATACGTATCTTCCAACCAATTAGAACCGACAAATACCTTTTCTAATATCAGTTACCACTATCCACACTCCTAGTTTTTGTTTGAGGAAATAAAACAAGTTAACATGCATACCCTTAACTATTACGTACATTTGTTATATATAACATGGGATGACAAATGTAACGGTTTAGAACCAATACAAACATAGTTCTGAATTCATGAAAAGAGAGGACCAACAAAATTATTTAATTTAAAAATATATTTAAAAAATTCTAAATTTTAATTTTCTCCGGAGTCAACAAAGAGTTTGAGTAGCGTTATAAACTTCTATAGAGTATATACATTATCCATTTGTCATTAAATGTACTCGTATTTTATTTTGGATGTAAACATGCCCAAACTTTTTGTTTGAATAGTTCCATATATTACGACAAACAAGGTTTCATAGTCTTATTAGGTGTGAAGTCTTCATTATCTTCTGTAGATTATAAGATGTTGATTAGTTAGTCATTAATTATTTCCTTAATAATAAGAAGACCGATCACAAAGGTTTCTATAGAAGAATCCGACATAAGGTTACATATTTGATATAATTATTGAATACTCTAAACAATGCATATTGTTGTTGAATCTTTTTAATAATTATTTACCAATAATGTGATCCACACGGCTTCTATCAAATAATTAATGAAACGCATTAAGTAATGCATACACATTGAGCAGTAAGATTGCCACCTTTCATTTATTATCTAACCATTTTATTTCCTATGTATTATCTTCTATATACTTGTAATACGCTCATCCATATGAAATCATTTTATATAGAAAATTCGAGATATTTTTTTCTATAAAAAACAGAATATATACCCACGATTATATACAATCGTGCAAAGAAGAAGAATCTTTTTGCAAACTTACTCTTATAAGAATAGATGCTGCCTTTGTCACATTCTATAGAATTGTCGGAACTAAGACTTGTTGTTTCTATTTTCGTACTTCAGTTCTGATCTAACCCGAGTAATGTCCGGAAGGTTTAGAGATGATTATGTAATCGATGAAGATAGATGTTCATACTATGGTGGAGCCTCCATACCGTTCATCTGGGAGTCAAGGCCAGGTACACCCAAAAACGATTTCTGCTCGGATTCCTCTCTTCCCCTGCCGTTGACGCCGCCTCCGTCGTATTATTCCTCCTCTGGACTTTTGTCGACACCGAAGAGACAGAGCAAGGTGAGATCAAAACTAAGCAAGTTTCTGTCCATGTCCATGTTTACTAATCTCCGAAGGAGTAGTTACGGTAGCAAGAAGACGACCAACTCATCGTTTTCTTGGTCTTCTACGTCTTCCTCCTCTTCCTTTTCCTCATCGCCACCACATTCTTTGAAAAAAGGAAAGAGTCATGACAAAAAATCGCCGTACGTTAACGACGACGATGATGAGCATAGGTCGTCACCGACCTCGACTTTGTGTTACTTCAATAATGGACAAATTGGATGTAATTCTGCAATGGGGGGTCTGAAGAAAGCTCTGTTATCTGGATCAATGGAGAGTCCGAAGAGAAGATGGAACCATTGATAAAGCTTTCATCAATCGGCCCACATAAATAAAGGTTGATTATGTGAATCTATTGAGTTCTTGATTCGTTCTATGAGGTGCTTTGCCTCATTGAAAGACACAGTATTATAGTGCTTGATGTGTGAATGTAACTGTGTGAAGTATATATATAGTTCGTTAAAGTTGTGTTGTGGTGAGGCGGCTATATGCCACTTCATGTCTATCTAGAACCACGACCATTCTCATATTGAAACGATGTCAAATATTATATACCGATAGATCTTTTGTACACATAAAAGTTGACATTTCAAGTGTCAAATCAAAAGATCAGTGAAACATTCCCTGTACAACTCATTAGCTATACAGTGAATACTAACGGGTTATGGTGTCTCTAGACTCTCTATGATATCCGTGAGATTGTTTACTCTTAACTTAGTCCAAGTCGCTACCAGATACCTCTTCTACTGGCAACTCAAATGCATCGATCTCTGCAAAATAAGCTTTCTGCTTCTCCAGTTCATCCTGACAAGCTCCATGAACCGGATCCTTATTCTCTTGCTTTACTGTCCGCTGCCTCTGTAATGTAACCACAGATGAGGAATTAGATTTGGAGCAAAATTCTATGGTGCCAGTAGGTATAAGGCTCTACACATGAAAAATGGTGAATAAAAGTTGCATATCTCATTAAACAGCAATGCTACCGCATCCACCATTTGAAAAGAGGAGTATAGACATGAACTTGAACGACTAGGCCATTCACTTCAAACTATGCGTAGCACTGAGTTTTTTTTCATAAATGTGGCAGAAAAATGTTGTTACATAACAATGTTGAAACACACAATACGATGATGTACAATTAGCTTTAGCCACGAAATCTAAGGACTGACAAGTTTTTCACAGAAAGACGAGAGCAACATAGAACAATCAATTACACTTCTGATAAGTGTATTAGCTAGAGGTTTCCTGAATTTACCTTTTTGGGAGCCACTTTCGAGGGCTTCGTTTCGTTTTCATCTGGTTGACGTCTTTTCTTCCTGTGATACGAATTTCAAAGAGAATTATTTAACAACGAGAACGCTTGATTATAATGCAAAACAAATTTGATGAATATGATAAGTTTAACACTAATACAAGTATCTCATCTAATATTTCTTACTAACAAGATTCTTTCAAAAGAAAAGGCCTCAACGAATTAGCTAGCGTGTACTATGTTCTATCCTCATTCCACATACCCAATAGCTACCATTAGTCATCAACAGAGTTTCCATACCCAGAGCTTAATGTCAAGTCCCGACGAAGCCTAGGCTCTGCACTTGAGGAAGATGGGCCTTTATTCCTTTTCTTTCTTACCGTGTAAATTGACCAGGGCTCACCAAACACCTTGTCACCAACGCCTAAACATAAAAAAGTTCTTAAGACATCAGACTAAGATGAACACATAACCAATTTAGCAAAGTTATCAATAAAAATCGACGACATTGAAAACTAGCTTGATACCACGAATGGGTACCGCTTAGAAATTTTGAAGGATCATGGTTGTGACTCAATTAGTTTTCTTCCACTACAACATAATAAATTCAAGAATAAATCTAACTCAAAAACGCAAAACCCGAAACCTAAAACCCTAGAGTTGCGCACAAATTCAATTAAGTGGAAATTGACAGAAATAGATACAATAGAACCAAATTCGATCATATAGTTCTGTCGATTACCCAAATCAGAGAGCGGTGATTTGGAACGAGGAGGCGCAGAGGCCGGAGAACCCAGATCGGTAGACATACGGCGAGTTACGGGCCTAACGTTCGTGGCAAGGGACAAAGAATCGCTTCCGGAAGGAGCCTCTGAAGTATGAACATCTTTGGGCTTTTCTTTGAGCGTAGTTTGATCAACTAACCTCTTAAGAGAAAAAGTAACACTCGGATTCGCGTATTTGACAGAAGAAGATGACTGTTGGGAAGATCTGGAGACGATGTTAGTACAATCCCCGAGAGGTTTTCTCTGTATTCTTCTTCCGTCGACGGAACGAGGAGCTTCCATGATTTACCCAGTGAATTCACCGCCAGAATCTTGCAATTCACCTGATGCTGTTAGTGGGAGAAGATTCTACTCACTATTGGCGGGAAGTAGAAGAGGCTTGAATGGAGAAGTCGAGAAGAGTTCCTAGGAAGCCTCGAGCGAGCTGGAGGCAATAATTAGGGGAAGGGAGGGAATTTTGAGGGCCCAAATTGGTTGATTATCATTGGGCCTTGGGCCCATATTTTCATAATGTTTTCAGTGTATTTATAATCCTAAGTTCCTTACCATAATTTTTTGTAATCTAAACTTCTAATTCCCAAAATTCATACAGAATTACACTGTTCTCTAAAATTGAAGGAAACTGCATACTATTCTTCCTTATCTTTTGTTTTTGTTGTTGTTGTCGTTGTTGTTGTTGTTTTTTTTTTTTTTTCAAAAAAAAAAACTTTTAAAAAAGAAAGGTTGTACAACAGAGAGGAACTATTTAAAAAAGCTCACTATATAGAGCAATACAGAAAGCAACGGAAAGTTAAGTTAATTGGGGATCTCTAAATGAATGGATCAAAAGACTCTTGCGTGTTGTTGACTAATAAAAAAAGCTATAACAATTAGGGATAATGCGAGGCTGAAATCTATGAAGAAGATAATGACAATTGAGAAGGGTTTAGTGCGTATGATGCAAGCAATTCTAACAGACGGTTTTTGATTAATGCGAATGAGTGCCTGAAGTGTCATCATCAACGTACAGACTATAAACACTGTTAGTAATGAAGAAACCGTTTATCTCCAACTACATAGACAATCTTTAGTGTCTGAAGTGTCTATCTCCGTGTCTCGCACCAACTCAAAGAGAGAATTGCATGTTAATTTGTGGATTCTTCCATTAAACCGTATATATAATCAAAGCTTTTTGAATTTGAGTGTGGATAACTAAAGTTGAATATAGTATTTTTTTTTTTGTCACGAAGTTGAATATAGTATTTATACCTTTTTTTTTTCCTTAAAGATGAGTGTATAGCATGCATTTATATTATATATTTTATAATTTGTATTGTACATGTTTTTTGTCAACAATGAAATACAAGGTTCGAGCTATAATTTGATTACCCTCGAATACCAAAATTCGATTACGTAGAGCTATACAATTTTGTGGAATTGAGATTTGGGTGAAAAAAACAGTTGAAGTGGACATGTTGTATGAATGTTATTCTTTACATATCTTAACAAATAAAACTATAGTATGATAATATTTTTTAAAAGAGTTGTATTAGTCAAAATATATTATCTAATCAAAGTAAACTTGGAATGACTTCATATAAATATTATGAAAAAATTAGGTACTTGGTACTGCATTAAAACATGTGTAGTACAAAGAAGGCTTAATAGAATTCTTGGTACTTGTACTTTCCGATAGTGGATTATAAAGTTGTTAGCTTAGTTCCACATCAGGTATAACTAACCTTCCTAATCCTTTTTATTCTATTGGAATAATATATGGTAATGCTCTCGTTTCCTTTACGCTAACTCTTCCTCGAATCTTTGCTTTTTTTTTTTTGCGTTGCTATATATATAGTCAACAAGACATCATTTCTTCTCATTCCACACCACATCTTATTCTTTACTGAACATCATCGTTCTCACATCTTGTCCTTTCGTTTCATCTAATATTAGCCATGGCTCAGGTAATATTTTTGACTCTGATCTTTTTGTCATTGTCTTCTTCTTTTTTTCGTTTCTCTCCAGTTTTTCGGTTTGAGTTTGGTTCTTCAGCCTAAACCGATGAGATAAGGTTTTCAAAAACCGATGAGAGTCTTCATTTCTCAAACACGGACAGTTGTCCAAGTCTGCCGAGTGATTGGTTCTAAACCTCAGATTAGTAACCAAGTAGTCTTTGTTTAGTGGTTTCCATTTGAAGTAGAGTTGTTGGTCCAGGTCGAGATCAATTTCTCTCAAAGGCGAGATTGTTAATCATTTTTATTTGTTCAGGAGCTTTCACATGATTTTCCCCGAATCCTAGAAATATTATAATCTTCGGCCTATGACCTCCTAGTTAATTAAAAATAAAACCTCATATTAATTGATTTAAAAGTATGATTAGTATTTCCGATTACCTTGATACAAATGATGAATAATAAGAGAAAAAGAGATTAATTGATAATATATGTTTTTTTAAGAATACTGATTAGCATACTAAGAAGCAGGTGGCCCAGTTGGTTTGCTCATGATCTAGCTTGGCACCAAGTGGAGGTTCAATAAGATTGACAAAAAAAAATGCTGATTTAGCGTCATTTTGAAAATGTTGATTAAAAAAAAAAAGTTTCTGAGAGCCACAAAGATAATTGTTGATTAATGTTGATGTGTTTGGACCGGAATCGTTCGATGTATGTATATGGCTCTAACATTGTCCGATAAAATGTTTAAATAAATGCAGACTGTTGTCCTCAAAGTTGGTATGTCTTGCCAAGGCTGTGTTGGGGCCGTCAATAGAGTCTTAGGAAAAATGGAAGGTAATTTGTTCATATTTTTATTTTCATTTTTCATGTAAATTATAAATACTTTTTTTAATCTTTCATTTATTTTCATGCCGACTTATTCATTGACTAAAAGTTTTATAAAAATATTTCAGGAGTTGAGTCATTCGACATTGATATCAAGGAGCAAAAGGTGACAGTAAAAGGTAATGTTGAGCCTGAAGCAGTTTTTCAAACAGTTTCAAAGACCGGAAAGAAGACTGCTTATTGGCCTGTAGAAACTGAAGCTGAGCCAAAAGCTGAGGCTGAGCCTAAGGCCGCGACCGAGACTGAGACTAAAACCGAGCCAGAGACCAAGGCTGAGGCTAAGGTTGATGCTAAGGCTGATGTTGAACCAAAGGTCGCAGAAACCGAGACTAAGCCATCACAAGCTTAAGTTTACTAAAAGATGGCAATGAAGGCTAATTGATCCACCTTTGTAATGCTTCTTATCTTTTGTTTTGTGTGTGTTGTTGTAAGAAATGCTTTATCTAAAGACTTATTACTTTTCTAAGTGTACTTTTTTAACTTTTTATGACAAAGATGTTGGATCATGTTGGTCCGACTTTCTTTAATTATAAGGTTTAAGTGTTTAACTAAATAAATACTGCGAGAATCTGGAATTTTGAACTTATTATATTCATTCAGACAGCTATTTGAATATAAGCAAAAATTAATGACGAAGAGAAATTGTAAGATGAACCGATTCTCGACCCAAATTCAAAATACCCGCATCGAACTGACTCATAGCAAGTAGCCTTTACTCCAGTGGCCGGCGGTAAATCTATTAAATGGCAGACAGACTTGCACATCCAGGGATCGAGTCTCACCGTCTACATTATGTAGGAACTTAGCTATTGAGCCGGCCAATTGTGCCCCATTGTTGACAAAAAAAACTGACTTATATGATCCTGTATTTATATATAGACACAAATGGTTTGAACTCGAAAACCCGAAGTTTCACTCCAAATCTGAACTGAAACTCGAACTGTCCAAACCTACTCTATAATATGAAATTGGTCCCAAACATAAGTTGTTTCTGATCTATTAGTTTTTTTTTCCTGAAATGTTAGGCTGGTAGGATTTGAACTCCCTTTCTCTCTATATTATTTAAGCCCAAAACCAAATAGACTAATTAGTAACCTTTTACTCTATTTATACCTTGAACATAAAGAATATATGGTTCCAAAATTAAGTATCATTGGCTGACTAACTGGATACAATTTGTGACATTGAATCGTAAAATATACTATATATTCAGTGGCATAAAAATCGTGTCAATATTTGGATTGCACATTTTAAGCAGCTCATAGACTTACGAGTTATTTAATACTTCCTCAAAAATAAAGTCAATTAATTAATCTTGAAGCTATAGATATATAATCTTATATACATCCATGGATAAAGACGTGCCTACACTACACATATTTGCTGTTGAAAGGTTGGAAAATCCTTTTCGCTTTCCCAACTTTCTAAGTCTTTTAGCTTTTGAAGCTATCTAAATGATCGTATCTCAAATCTAGATATTCTAATTCCTCTCTAATTAATTGTTCATTCATTAATTTTGACTAATTATGTACGTTTTTTTGGGGTCACGATGAACTATATATGTACGTTTCACACATTCGTTCATGTACATGCGAAGCATATATAACAATCAAATTAATATATATATATATATATATATATATATTGAGAGTAATTTCATTATCCATGTTAATTATTTAATAATAATCCATGAAGTTTCCAAGTTTCCAACTATACAACACCCTCCAAAAGATTCCTTCTTGACTTAATCATTTCATCTGCGTTGTTTTATTTGTTAAATTATGTTCAACAACTCTCTTTACGGAAACAATTATATGTATCCAGTTGAATATTAACGTAACCATCTCTAACCAACTCTTGAACAATAATCTAACGATTGAGTTCGAATCAAGAAACTTCTCCTCTCTATCATTTTCTTCTTCATATCCTCAAGTTTGTTTCAAAAAAATTGCTCAGATAGAGAAATAAAATGGATTGCTCAATCTGCACCACAATGCCATCAATTTTAAGACCACCAAGAAACGTGATATGTGGATCGTGTTACGAAGGGGCTCGAACCACTATTGCCCTGCTCAAAAAGCTTGAAGGCTCGAAAGAAGATCATGACATATCGACTGATAAGTCCACCGCCAATAATGGCTCATCTCTTTCTTCTTCTCCTTTGTTTTCTTGCGAGGTAATTTGAATTCTGGTTTTTGTAATTAAGACTTCAATTTTTCTGCTTAGATATGAAAGTATATTAATTATATGGTTTTGATTATATATTGGTGCAATAATTTCAGCCGCAACCATTACAAATGGTGATAAAATGGATGAAAAACATGAAAGAAGCAGAAGAAGAACAGAAGAAAAGGATAGTCTTCCTAAGCAGCTTTGTTTCGGGTTTTAAAGAACAGCTTCATTCTGATATTCTTATTAAACCAGGCGATGATGGCCCTCCAATTCCTGCACATAGAGCTTTGCTGGTAAACCAAACGATCTCTACTCGATTTTTATTTTTTTATATGGCATTAGCTTTATTTAGTTGATTAATTTTATTAAAAACATTAATTAAATGTTGTAGTGACAACATTCAAATGAAACCATATATTATGTAGTAAAAATCAAAATTCATTTTAAAAAATATCAAATTTTAATATGAATGTATATTATCCCGTAATCTAAAAACACTAGGAAAATAGTTTTAGTGATCTAGTGACTAAATGTTACAGAATTCTCCGCTAGAGATTATTCAGAGAATTGTATAATCCGGTGTGATACTGTGTAGGAGTTTGGATTATGTACTATATTTTGTTGATCCAATAGTTTACAAAAAAACAAAAACTTGACCATACGTTGTTGTGTTAAAAACAAAAAAAAACCATACTTTTTGGATTCTACTTATAATTTATTTTTGGTATGAAATTCTGGGTGGTTCTATGTATATGTAGGCTTCAAGATCAGAGATCTTCAAAAATATTCTAGATGCAGATGAATACAAAACCGCTCCCGCATACGCTATAACACTTCAAGAACTAAACACAGAGGAACTTCAAGCTCTCTTGGAGTTTCTATATACAGGCACATTGGATTCAGATAAGTTAGAGAAACATGTCTATGCCTTGTTTGTTGCAGCTGATAAGTACATGATTAATTACCTGAAAGAGTTTTGTGAGCAACGTATGCTGAGTTCCTTGGACATTTCTAGCGTTCTTGACGTACTTGATGTTTCGGATCTTGGTTCGAGCAAGATGCTTAAGGAGGCTTGTCTAGGGTTCGTGGTGCGGAACATGGACGACGTCGTTTTCTCGGATAAATACGAAGCTTTTTCAATGAAAAACCAACATTTGTGTGTACAGATCACAAGGGCGTTCTTGTTGGAGACCAGAAGCAAGAGACGTGACTTATAAATGTAGTAAGAAAGGGAAAAGCTCAAGACCATTTTTTATTTTGTAAAGGTGTACTATTAAATTTGCCAAGAGAAAAAGGTAATGTTTCACAAATGGCCCATATCCAAGCCTACTAACGATCGATTTAAAGCCCATTAAGCCAACAATCCAGAATCACCAAACGTTAATTAGTTACCTAGCAAAAAAGGGTTATTGACAGAGATTTATTTATTTTTATTTTTTAAGATTTCTCCTCTAGGAGCTTAGGACTCTCCATATCGTTCAGAGGGTTTCAAGTCTCTAACGTGTGGGGCTCACGTTTCAGGAATTTCCTTATTTTTAGTATCTAATTTCCAAAAATTGGGTTTCAGCCTATTTCCCCCTACAAACTTTCTTATTAAACTATTTTTCCACAAATTTTGAGCCTCTGTTTAAATCCGGAAATCACAAAATTCAATTCTTATTTCCCCATTGTTCAGAAGTTGAAAACCTATATCCCCTAATTGATTTTGCGTTACCAATTTCCACACGTAATTAAAATTATGATGGTTTATTGTACCGTGTTTAACCGTTAAGTACAGAAAACCCAAAAATTAAACCGTAATTTGTCATCAAACCGTCATTAACCCAATTAAAAACCCAATAACATCGGATTAAGACCCGGTAAAGCCAAAAATTAGACCCGATTTCTGTTTCTTCCCCAAAGCGAACAAAGAACCCTAGAAACTCAAATTCGAAAGTGAATCTGTCTTCTCTCTCAAAATTGAAAGCAAATCTGCGATAACAAAGCTTAGGCGACAGTTTTAATGGCGGAATCGAAGGCTTTAGTAACGCGACCTCCTGAACTCTTCGAAGTTGCTATCGTTGGTGAGGATGAGTTAGAGGACGATGACGATGAGGACTTTGAGTTCCGAGAGAAGGAGAAGTTTGATGTTGACCAAGCAGTAGAAGAGTTCATTGACGAACCACCACTCAGAGACAATGCGTTGCCGGAAATTGACAGTGACGAAGACGATAGTGGTGAACGACATAACATGAGGCGTGGTTCTGGAAACGTTTTCAAGGGCCAAGTCTTCTCCAGTGCTCAGGCTTTCAAGCAGACTGTGCTTAACCATGCTTTGAAGAATTGTGTCAATATCAGGCAAGTAAGGTATGATAAGACTAAATTGGCGTATAAGTGTTTAGGTTCTGGGTGTAGTTGGCGTGTGTATTGTTCGACAAGGCATGGGTCTGAGAAATGGGTAGTTAGGGTNAAAGGCATGGGTCTGAGAAATCGGTAGTTAGGGTTCTTGAAGATAGGCACAGCTGTTATCCGAATGGTGAATGTGAATTGGTTAAGATCCCTGTAATTGCGATGTTGTTTGTAGACAAAATCAGAGATGAGCCAGACTATTTCTTGCCTATGAAACTTGAGGAGTTGGTTTATGCGAATTGGCGAATAAAAGTCTCTAGGTGTCAATGTCAGGCGGCTAGGAATAGAGCATTGCAATGGATTGAAAATGCTTATGATGAGCAATTCGAAAGACTAAGAGATTATGAGGCTGAAATTTTACACTCGAATTCTTATTCCTCAGTGGCAGTAGATACATTTAGAAATGTTGAAGGATTAGACATTTTTGATAGATTTTATGTTTGCTTAGAGCCATTGAGAAGATCATGGAAGGATACATGTAGGCCTTTTATAGGCGTGGATGCATGCTTCATCAGGGCTAAAATNACTTCATCAGGGCTAAAATGAAAGGGCAATTGCTAGTGGCTTTAGGAAAGGATGAGAACAATGCAATCTATCCAGTGGCATGGGCATTTGTTCAGAAGGAAAACATGGATAATTGG
>OVAX01001124.1:0-53424 GCA_900406405.1 Lepidium africanum
CTTTCAATAAATACGTTTGTCTTATTGACTTAAATGGAGCTCGGAAGTACATAAATACAAGTACAGCGCCTAAAGTGGGATTATCCATGTGGCTAATCATATAGTTAATTAATACAATAATGTTGGATTTACATTTTAATAATAGATTTAATAAAAATAAACTATAAATAATTTAATTGAACACGTATCCCTAATCTTTCCCAAACGACACATGATGAACTCAGCTGTTCTAATCGAGATCTTAGGTATGTCGTCCAATCAATTAATATAATTTAAACTTGTTGTGAAAATAATTATTCTATAATAAAAGTGCTGATGTGTACCAGTGGTATAGTTATCCTATAACTGATTAAAGATACGAATATTATGCAAGTTAATCAATTTGGCTTATATATATATATATATATATATATATATATTAATGTACTAGATGATGTCCCAATGCTATGTAGGAGTATGTTTTTGTAAACAATCAACATATATTTGTAGTTCTTTTAATTTATTTATAGTATTTATATGTGATATTAGTTTTTTTTCACGATTTGATTTGTATATGTAAATTTATTAATTTTATATATATATTTGATATAGCAAAGATTAATTTGTAGTGATAACAATTGAATTATGTTGATTTAAGTTTTGAAGCATTACAATTTTCATATATAATTTTCTTAACTCGTGTCATATAGATTTTTAGATCCATGTTTATTTACGTCTTTAGACCGTATTCATTTCATTTGTAAGACTCACATTTATTTAAGGTTATATACCCGTATTTATTTATAGTTTTATACCCTATTTATTTAGAGTTTTAAACCCGTATTTATTTCTATCATCATTACATATGATCAGTTATATCTACATAATTTATCTATTTGTATTAGCATTTTTTATAAATACATATTATATTATTATGTGAGGTCATAATAATCAGGTTATCAAGATAGTCGATGTCATTAATCATAAATTTGAAACTATAGAGTATTTGTAATCTATGGTCAAAAATATTGATTATTAAATATTAAAATTTTAATTTCAAAATTATAAAATTCATAACCTTCAAAACATGAATATAAAAATGCTCTCAATTTATCTTAAAAAATTTTTTTTTTTACAAAATACTATAAATTAATAATATTAATTTATAGATAAATTAATATCTCTCTAAATCAATAAATTTTCAAAGTCCTAACATTATTAATTTATAGATGTTTTACTGTAACAAATTTGTTAGAATACTTCGTAGACCAAAACGAATCAATATAACACAGTAATTAAGTTAATGCTACCCCTTTATTATATAAAAGATTATATCTCAAGTAAAGATATAAAAAATTGTATCCTTATATATTATAGTTAAAACGAACTAATAATATTATATATATAAATAATGATAATAATAATTAGTTAACTAATCTTCTCCAAAGATAATTGTTTTTTAGTGTTATATAATATACAAGTAAGTTATAATTAACACTACAATTTTATTATATAAAATATATTTTTGTATTTTATTATCATAATATCTTCCTAATAACAAAAAAATTAGATCAAAATAGACTAATATAATAACATAGTGTTAAACTTAATGCTACACTTTGATTTTCGTAAATATTAGAAACTGATTTAATTGAATAAATGATATATTAATTAGAATTATAGAACATCAAAGAATTATATATATATACATGTTTACCTCTAAATACTTTTATTTTGCAAAATTGCAAAACAGTTATGGTTTGGAAGGCAAATCTATTCTTGTTTGTTCTTCAATAATTTCAGTATAATTTTTCCACAACACACAACTTACTTTAAGATCTCTGTATAACATAAAATAAATATTTTGTATCATTAAATATTTTATAAATAATAAACTTATAAATAAATAAAAAACAATATAAGATAACTTAATCAGCATTCCGAAAGATAATAGTAAGTCGTTTTGTTGGTTTTCCATTCACTTCAAAAATTTTAGTATGGCTACCACGAATTAATTTTCCAATAATATCTATTAAAAAAAATCTCATAAAATTAACACTTACAATAGAATTTTTCAAAAAATATTTACCTACTTATAAGATAGATATCTTTAAGATGTCCATCAAGTAATTTATAGTAATCAACAAATTATAATCCGAAAACCGAATCTGGTAGAGGATCAGTCGACTTAATTGTGGTTATATACATAAAAGAGACTTTAAAATTATGAATAGAAGTACGGTAAGTTATGTACATAAAGACTGCCTTCCATTTGCTTACACCAAAAATGTTTTGTTTCCCTCACATGCACCAAAGATTGCAAGTGTTATGTGAACATTTTCTCCCATTCAAGATTGTGTTGGTGATTGCAACACAAAGTATGGTAAGCATAAAGAGTGTCATTTCGCACCAACACAAAGTATGGAAAGCAATAAAGAGTGTCATTTCGTTTGCTTTTCCGATAGTGTTGGATTTCCCCATATGTTTTGTGTTTTTTAAATCTTTGGCTTGAATTTATGTTTTTTTTCTTTTTCTAAAATTTTAGTACGTTTGAATACTACCATAATTAGGGTTTTATGGGTATTGAAAACTAAAATTAGAACAAGAAAGAATAAGAACGCAAACAAAATTAAAAATATCATTTGCAAAGTAAAAAATGTTGTTACTTTTGGTTATTATTTTTCACAAAGCTAATTTTCGTCACAAGTTACATAGTAAGAATTATATGTGGACATTGCTAAATAACCAATTAATCGATTACCCCATTTATTTTATTATAAGTTATGTTTTTCTTTCCGTCTGAAAATTCATAAATTAACGAGGTTAAAATATATACAGAATTTGAATAAAAGTCGATGGAAAACGTAAATATCATCAATGAAATTCTTTTAAACTAATCCAGAAAAAACAATAATTAAGAGTCTAAGAGCCGAAACCCAAAAAAAAAGTACTATGAACCAAAGTTTGATAAACAATATTAACCATTATGAAGCACTAAGCGGTAATGAATTCTCTTATGGCGATTGAGTGTACCACAAGACTGAATTGCAGAGAACTTTACATGCAAGAATAAATCTCACAAATCTCTCAAAAATGGCGAAATTGAAACTGGAACACAGTCAACCAGTTGATTCCTAGTTGAACCCTAAAACAAAGAAGATTGTGTACGAGTTTCGGAAGTACTATGATGGAATCGAAGCCAAAAAAACACACACCCTAACAAATCCGGAGAGGCAAACTTCCAACAAGGCAGCAGTTATGTATTTGTTTCTTCATTTTATACGTAGTTTTAAAGAATATTTTATTGCTATTACGCAATGTAATATTCGCTAATCACCAATGACTTACCAAAGAATTTACTGTTATCAAATAACATTACTTTTTGTAAGTCTACGCATGTTTTAAAACGTGACAAAGCTTGAGGTACTGTTCAAATAGATTAGAAAGGTGACAAAACATATAGATTTTGTGAAACTGAAAGCTCAAGGAAAATCCAAAAGTGCAGAATTTTATTACTCATTTCATGGAGTTTGAATTCCATTACAAGATCTGTATTTTGTTGACTATATATATAAAGATACAAAACACTTAATATATAAATTAAAAAAAGAGAGAAAAACTTATGTATATTATTACTTATTTACTAGTTAAAGATTCGATCCTCGTGTGGACCCAAAATAAGACTGATGATCGGTGATTTCAATATCTCTCTTGTCTTCTCTTCGTTATTGATGCATTAAGAGCTTGTCAATTTTCACATGATTTAACGTTTACATAATCTTTCGATCGGAATATTAAAAACTTACGTGGAATTAATCGAGAGAATCATTGTTTTCCCCGATATTATTACAACGTACGTAATTAATGTCGATTAATTATATAATTAATGATACACCTCTTCATTAATTAGTGATCGGATTCGAATTCCTGTCTCGTTGTGATGATGAAAGGATTGCATCAATGGCATCTTTAACTTGAGAAATGTCTGGTGCTTTTCCTCCTTGTGCTGGCCAAAACTCATCGGTCGCAAGTACCTAAAATGAAAACAGTAGTTTATATATCAATTTATGTTACTTTAAATTTACTAAACATGTGATTATATGTATTAAAGAGATATTGAAGGATGTTTGTCATAATTAATATACCTTCACTTGTACTTGAAGAAACTTGACATAACTTATAGCCTTCTCTAACATCGTCACCAAATCAACCTGGAATTAAAGAATGAAAGAATTAGCACATATCATTAAATATCAGAATAATCATTTTTTCTAAAAATTTATTATAATTAGTATTTAATTGTATATGTTCGTATGTACCTTGGTGCCATTGGGAACAAGTTCTTGCAATATCTTGAGACGTTCACTTATCCTTTCTCTTCGATTCTGAAGAAAGTAACATATTACTGAGTTAACAAATAAAGTTTTTTTTCATCGTTGTAATGAAAATGTCAATGATGTCGGAGTTCTGGGTCTTTCCAACCCATGATATGTAAGTGTTCTTCGAGCTTTAATATTCGTGGAATTTGTCAGTTTTGTCCGAACTACCCTCCATACTAAAACAAAATGTCAAGAAAGCGAACCTTGGCTGCTAGGCTTTGTGGATCTTTAGGTGAAGACGTTGTTGTTGGCTTAGGTTTGGCCTTTCCGTTACTCGATTTCTTTGCCGGTTGAGTACTCTCTCCCTATAAATCCACAATTCAAATTGACAAGATATAAGTTATCTTTCGGTGATGATCTTTTAGTTTTATGTGTTATACAAAATAACGTTTGTAATTATTTACCGTGTGAGAACGTTTAATTCCAGTGGCTTTAGGTGACATAGAGTCATGTCTGGAACCTGTGGTTACAACAGTAGATTCAGAATATAACCAGTCTTTATGATGACCTTGAGGAGTTTCAATGGATCTAGGGCTAGTAATATCCATATGTTGTTGATTCCAATTTGTGAAGCCGTAGCTCATGTTATTGCCCTCCAAGAAAGAGAAGCCGCCACCACCACCGCCACCACTATTACCACCGCAGTTTATGGCCGGAGGAGGAAAACTGTCGTGATGATCGAAGTTAAGAAACGATGATCCATTGAAATCCATCAAAGAGTTGTGATCTTCACCGGATGGGTAAAACACAAACCCTTGATTTTGTTGATGATCTGAATTCATGGTGCTACTGCTTGATGCGGAACCACCTCCTCCTCCGCCGGCATAAGTTGCCTCCGGTTGATCCAATCCCGGTGAGGAGAGATCTTCAGAGGAGGATGAATTTTGGTTTGCCATGTAAGTAGACTCGTTGGGATGGTCATTAACAAGTGCCATTGGACACTAATTATAAGTTTGATGAGTGTTTTGTTTTTGGTAAGAATTTTGTGAGTTTGTCGTTGATGAGAAGTGGCGTTAAGGTTGTCTATTAGTAAGAAAAGAGAGACAATGGTTTTTGTGTAGTTAGGTTATGATAAAGGCTTATATAAGTGGTTTTGTCTAATATTTTATTAAGGCTAGTGACGTATTTTCAAGATATTTTTTAGTTATTTTATTTACTGAATTTTATTAAACTGATTAGAGAAAATAAATAAAGAAGCTGGCAGTAGATCAATCCTACATTTTTTTAATCAGTTTGAAGCTTCGAAGTCATGAATACATAAAATTCTAGCTTAACTATACTTTATGTACATTTACCTTAACTAGAAAAACAATATTGAAGTTGCATGCCTAAACCGTATGTATGACTCCCGATACTGCAACTGTTTTGTTATTTTCGAGGAATTGTATTAGTTTTCTGCAAAAAAAAAGAGAGTTGTTATGACAGATTTGTGATGTGTATATATAATTTTTGTTACATATTTTTTATTTATTACAAATTCTTAGTTTTTTGAATAAGTTATTTGTGATTTTGTTTCATAACGATTTGCGACGAAATAATTACTAAATTGATTCTTTATGAGTATTGTGATGTTTGTTACAAATATGATCTCGCTGGTACCTATAGGAAGAAGATACTTAATCGCTTTTGTCAGTTTGCATAACATTTTAAATTTTGCATTCTCTGGGAAAGGAGGCAGGTTATGGAGAGGGGATGAGTTCTAAACACTTTGTGCAAATTGGTAGTAGAATAGAATGTGAGGTATCATTTATAATTCTCCACATCTTGGACATTTCGAATCGATATCCAATTTATAGTGGTGTCTCTATCCATGCTTTCTGCTTGTTCATCCTTTAGGCATGAGTAATACCCAGTCTTGACCGTGTATACTCCATTGGCATTTTTCAACCATACTTGTCTATCTTCAGCACCCGTTTTACTAATTTGGATCTTGAGTATATCAGGCAGGTGGTGTGGAAGGATTTCCAAAATCTTTTGTCAATCCCAAGCTATTCCTTCTGCTGTCATTAGATCGGATACCTTCCAATTCATTGTATGTTCCGTAGGCAGTCCGAGAGGTGGGTTATAGTCTGGAGTAGGCAACCAAGCATCATACCACAAATTTATGGACTTACCATTGCCCACAGCCCAACCCATATGTCTTTTAAGCACTTCTTTCCCAATCATGATACCTCTCCAGCCGTGAGAAGCATTTCCAGTGGCTGTATCTTCTAGAAAATCGCCATTTTTGAAATATTTTGCTCTCAAGGATCTTGCTAGCTGAGAATGGGGTTGGGTAAGGATTCTCCAAGCGATTTTACCAAGCATAGCTTCATTAAATGATTTGATATTCTTGAAACCTAACCCTCCTTTCTGTTTGTTTCTTGATAATTTCTTCAGGAAATCCATGCCATTTTCCGTTTATGCGGCTTGTTATCCCACCAAAATCGTGTCATGGCAGCTTGGATGCGTTTACATAGTGAAACAGGGAGCTTGAATCATGACATCGCGTAAGTGGGTAAGCTTGATAATACACTCTTTATCATTGTGAGCTTCCCTGCCGTTGATAGAAACTTTGATGCCCAGTTTTCAGTCTTTAGCTTGATTTTTTCAACAATTACTGTAATCAAATCTTTCTTTGATCTGCCAAAATGCTCCGGTAGGCCTAGATATTTGCCAACTTCACCTTTTTGGTTGATTCCTAGTTCTCTTTTCAGTCTGGTTTTGGTTTCTTGAGGTGTTTTCTTTGAAAGAAGTAACTGCTGATTTTTGAAAATTAATGCACTAACCTGAAGCCTCTTCATATCTCTTTAAGATGCTTGTTAATGCAGTGATACTACTAGGTTTTGCTTAGCAAAAGAACATAGTATCATCTCCAAAAAGAAGGTGGTTGATTCTAGGACTGTCTCTAGATATTCGTAGACCTAGCAGCTTGTTTTGGTCTTAAGCTTTGTTGCATAAACCTGACAACACTTCTCCACAAAATATAAAAATATATGGAGAAAGAGGGTCTCCTTGTCGTATACCTCTTTGTGGATAGACTTTTCCCCTAGGTGAATCATTAATTAGGACCGAGTAGGTTACTGTGGTTATGCATTGCATAACCCAGCCTATCAAGATCTCATGAAAACCAAGTTTTTCCAGCACCATTCGAATAAAGTCCCACTCCAATCTGTCGTAGGCTTTGCTCTTGTCTGTCTTGAAGGCCATGTATTATATATATGAAAATTATATTGTAAATATTTATAAATTGTGATAAATTTGTAATAAAATATGTATATTATGAGGAAATATATATAAGTGGTTGTACAGATTTTACTTTGTAGTTGGACAGATCTCAAATTTCGTTGTTCTATTGCATTCACTTGAAATCATAAGCTTTTGTATTTTGGGTGTAAATTTAAAATTTATAGTAATATATACGTTTTAAGAAGCTATAGTCTTATTATATCTAATCAAAAAGTTTTACTACTTTAGTTTTTCAAGTAATTTAAAAGTATAATTATTGAAAATATAAAATAAGTATTATATATAACAAATTAAGGTAATCAATTTTGAGTTGCAAATGACCTTTAATCTAGTGGTAGGTGGTAAGTCCACTAAAGACAGATACACTTGTACACCCCGTGATTGAATCCTATAGCCTATATAGGAATTTGACTAATGGGCCGGCCAATTATGATACAATGTTGACAAAAAAAAGAAAAATCAATTTGAGTTTAAAATTTTTTTTAAAAAAGGTTGGTACGTCATAACTACGCAGTTTCAAGTTTATTTTCTTTTCATTTCAATTCGTCGAACTCCAATGAACCAAAATTAAAAATTAAAGTCTACTTAATAAATTTAGTGCTTCTAAAGAGTACTACTGTGGTATAAGATTGTACTATTGACATAATATCTTACTTGGTAACTTATTTAATCATAGGTCGATACTACAAAAAATTAGAGTTATTTTGCGAAATTTATGACTAAAGATACTATCCTCAAAATTGCAATGTTTTATACTCCCTCTGTTTCATTTTATTTGGTGTTTTAGAAATTTTTTTCTTTTTTCATTTTAATTGATGTTTTAAGATTTCTATGCATAAATTATTGTCTTTTTAGTATTTTTGACCCTTTGAATTCTACAGATTGATTTGAGATTGGTTAGATTATGTTGAAGTTTGTGATAAAACATGTTTTATTTAGATATTATACAAAATTTAATGATTTTTTAAACTGTGTGAAAAAACCTAAAACATCAAATATTGTGAAACAGAGGAAGTATACGATTTTTGTTACGAATTTTATGTGTTACGAATTTGTAGGCTTTTTAATTAATAAGTTATATTGAGAGTATATTCTGTAACAATTAGTGATAAAATTGTTATTCAATTTACTCATCACCATTATTGTAATATTTTAGCTACAAATATAAATTTGTGACATTTGTATTGCAAGTATATATAAATTTTTGTGAATTCATAACAAGTTGTGATGAAATTTGCGCAACTATGAAAAACATTATGTCTCAAAATAATTGTTTTTATAGTGAATCTCACCATAAATAGCAATAATCCGAACTTTAAGCATTATTTGGTGTAGGAATATTATTACTGCAAAGAGTTTTATTTTTATAAAATCTCACTGATATTTATATTTTATCATCATTTTTTTTTTGCGGGAGAGGGGTGTTGTTTGGCATTGAAATTTATGGAAAATTGCTAGATTAAAAAAAAATTAACCAATGTAGAAGAAAAACACATGGTCAAAACTGTAAATTAAGAATTAATTAAAAGTCTGTAACCGAAAAAAATCTAGATGTCGGGGCAAAGTATGGATCTCATATCATATAACATCATTATCTTTTACAAAAATGATAGAAAATGAAAGAAATGTAATTAAAGATTTATGAGTAATTCATCGGGATTGTTAGCTGGCAGTAAGGTGAAATTAATGGACTCAGACTTTATAACCCTAAAATATATAATTAATTAAGAGAACCCAAAAAACATAAAAGCAAAAGCATCGCCGTATTTTCCGCTAATCTACACGTCTTTTTGATTCTCAATTGTATTTTCTCAATTTTTATATATCATTTGTTTCAATTTTTTTTTAATTATATATTTTTAAAAATTTTGTTTCGATGATTCACTTTCTTTTAGGAAGCTGCTTCTTACTTTCATTTCTCTTGCCGACACGTCGACTTATGAGTAATTCAATGTCTAATTTTGAAACCTTTTGAAACCTTTTGAAACGAGAAGATACATTACAACCAGTACTGATTACAGCAAAGCCCGCAAAACCCAAAGGCTAAATTAAATAGCCCAAATTCATGTAGCAAATCAGCAAGTAATGTGCAAAAGTAAAAAGGGTCTTAACATAATGATGTAGTTTGTAAATCGAAATCCAAATCGAAATTTAGGAATCCAAAGATTTAAAAAATAACTATTCTTTTATTAGTTTAGGAAAAATAATTCAAAAATCTAAACTCTAAACAATGAATTCTCACATAATTTTGGCATCTATTTATATATATATTAGATAAAAGTCCTACTCAATTTAAGAAGTCTCTCAAGTTTTTATCTAATCTAATCACCTAACTTGTTCAACAAGTAACTAATTTCAAGCTTAATTCAACATTCTCTCCCTTAAGCTTGAAATCAATCTCTTCAACGTTTTGAACCCAATGAAGTCTCTCATCTCTTTAAACTTGATTCTTCCTAGTGCCTTTGTTAGTATATCCGCCTTTTGCTTTGTTCCGACAATGTGTTCCACTTAAATTAACTCGTCTTCAACACACTCTCTTATGAAATGATACCTAGTGTGAATGTATTTGCTTCTTCCATGAAAGACCGAATTCTTTGTAAGTGCAATTGCCGACTTGTTTACTATTCAAATTATAACTCGATCACTTGTTGTTCCCATTACTTCACTTAGTAAATCCTTTAACCAAATTGCTTGTCTAGCTGCCTCAGTTCCAGCCATAAACTCGGCTTCACAAGATGACAAAGCAATGATTTCTTGTTTTTTAGAGCACCATGTGATCGGATTTTCACCCAAGTAGAAGATGTGACCCGTTGTGCTTTTCCCATTATACAGATCAACATTATAGCTACTATCACTATATCCTATTAGCCTTGGTACTTGTTGATTCGATTTCTTAATGTATAATCTGTAACTCATCGTTCCTCTTAAGTACCTTAAGCATTGCTTCAATGCAACACAATGTGACTCTCTAGGACTCTTCATATAACGACTTAGCACTCCTACACAATAAGAGAGGTCTGGTCTTGTATGTAACAAATACCTTAGACATCCGATGACTTTTCTATATGATGTTGCATCTATCTCTTTCTCATTCTTGGCCTTTGAGAGCTTAAGACCGGGATCCATCGGGATTCGAACTGAGTTACAAGTCTTCATTCCTGTTTCTTCTAAGATCTTTTGTGCATATTGTTTCTGATTTAGCACAATACCTTGTTTACCTTGACTCACTTCAATTCCAAGATAGTATGTTAACTTTCCAAAGTCACTCATCTCAAAAATTGATGACATCTCTTTCTTGCCATCATCAATAACCTTCATGCTTGTTCCCGTCACAAATAGATCATCAACATAAACGGCAATGAGAAGAAGATCTTTCTTTGTCATTTTTCTATAAACAGACGGTTCCTTTGAGCATTTCTTGAATCTAAAGTCTTTGAGCACTTGGTTTAATTTGATGTTCCAAGCTCTTGGTGCTTGTTTTAGACCATAAAGAGCTTTTTTGAGTTTGTAAACCACTTCTTTTCTTTACAAACCCTTTCGGTTGTGAAACATAGACAACTTTCTTTAGCTCCCCATTAAGAAAGGCTGTCTTCACGTCAAGATGATGAATTTCCCATCCATTAGATGCCAAGAGATTAATTAGCAATCGAATTGTCTCAAATCTTGCAACCGGTGCAAAAACCTCTTCATAATCAATCCTATATTGTTGCATATAACCCTTTGCAACTAGCCTAGCCTTGTACTTATGAATACTTCCATCAAATCTCCTCTTGATTCGAAATACCCATTTAACTCCGATTGGTTTTACTCTTTCCGGTAAATCTTCAAGAGTCCAAGTTTCGGCTTTGTTGATTGATTGAATCTCATCTTCGCATGCATTAGTCCATTCTTTCAGCTCTTTTGCTTCATTAAAACATGATGGTTCATCATTCAAGCTCAATAATAATCTTTCCTTTTCTTGCTCCACAAAAAAGATATAATCTTCAAGATTTCCTTAACTCTTGTGATGAATCATTGTTTCTTTCACCAACTTCTGATCCATCATCGCTTAATACATCTTACGATTCATTCTATTCAATCTCGGCTAATTTCCCACTCGATTTGGGAGATCCGAGTTCCTTACTTGCTTTGGAAGCATCCTTGCTTGTGTTAGAAGCAACTGCTGTATCATCTTTCTTTGGCAAATCTTGATGCTCAAATCCTTCAATTGCAAACTCAAAATTCATAGCTTCCTCTCCTTTAGTACCTTCTTCATTCCAATTGCATCCTTTTGTTTCATCAAGGACTACATCTTGACTTACTATGACTTTTTGACTTGGTGGGTCTAGTAGTCGGTAAGCTTTTGACCCCGGTTCGGTACCAATATGGATTAGCATTCTTGACCTATCATCGAGCTTCTTCAAGTGAGATTTTTCTGTCTTTGCATAACAAATACATCCAGAGATGCGAATGTGTCCAAGATGTGGAGTCTTTTTTCGAAACATCTCCTATGTAGTCTTGTCCATCAACGATCTTGATGCTACTCGATTTAGAAGATAGGTTGAATGTCTTATGGCTTCTGCCCACAAGTAATTAGGTACCTTCATATGTTTCATAATACTCCTTGTCATCTCCATTAGTGTTCTATTCCTTCTTTCAACAACACCATTTTGTTGAGGAGTATAAGGTGCGGTTAGGTGTCTTTTGATGGCGTTTTGATCACAAAACAATTAGAACTCATGTGGTAAAAATTCTCCACCTCGATCAATTTGAAAGACTTGTATCTTTTCTCCTGTTTCTTGTTCCACCATTGTTTTGAACCTTTTGAACTTCAACAATGCATCACCTTTTTTCTTTAAGCAAAACCACCCGCATATACCTACTTTGATCGTCAATGAGCACAAAAACATACCTATTACCAGCTGTTTTACTAGGTGTTATTGGCCCTCAAAGATCCCCATGAATCAACTCAAGTCTTTTTGTTGCTCTAAAGGATGTTGCTTTAGGAAAAACTCGTCTAGTATGTTTCCCTAACAAACATGATCCACATACTTCTTTCTCAAGACTCACTCATGGAACTCCTCTTACTAACCCTTTCTCAATCATATTCTTTATTGTTTCAAGACTTATGTGTCCTAGTCTTTAAGCCACCTTGTTGATTAGCTAATCTTGGATAGATTGAGATGTGCTGTATCCTTTATTTTCATCGTGATTTTGTAGAGCCGATTTTGAGATCTTGTTGCCTTAACAATCAACTTTCCTTCTCGATATCTCATTGTTAAGGTGTCTCCATTCATCCTAAGTCACATCATAATTCTGTAGCTTGTCCGAGACTAATAATGTTGCTCTTAAGATCAGGAATGAAGTAAACATCTTTCAACTATTTGACACTTCTGTTTTGATCCACAAAGCTAATCAATCCTTTCCCTATAATATCGATTCTTGAATCATCTCCAAATCTCACTTTCCATGTGACACTTTCATCAGTTCTAGTAAAATATCTCCTATCTCTAGTCATATGATTACTAGCTCCATTATCAAGATACCATATGTTCTTTCTATATTGTTAGTCTCAAACTTGCTCGGAAAATGATAGCAAGATTTTAACATCCAGCTATCAAATCCCTGTAGCATAAAGGGTTATCAAACCAACAAGTGTGTTGCTAACACTAAGGACTACAATAAACTAAGCTAATCCAAGCCAATCCTAAAATAATGATTCAGTCACAATCACAAATAAGCAAGATGCAAAACAAAACAGTAGAAAATAGAGCTATAGCATGAAACAGAAACAGAGCACAAGGAAACAGAGAAATGGCAACTAAACAGAGCAGCAGACAAGCTAAAAAGACAAGATAAAAATTGGGGTTCTTGAGGAGTGAGATCAATGACTAATGCTTCACCAAGGATTCCAGTAGTTTGCTTAACAACCTAATAAGTTGATCTCTAGGCAATAGATTCAATAAGAGACAAATCAAGTTATTCTCATGATCAGGACATCTCAATCCAAGTATGACCTAACCCAAATCTCTTTGGTGATTACACACTCAGATTGGCATGAAGAAATAATCTGTTCAGGCCAATAAACATTCTAGACAACTAATCTCTTAGGCTAGAAATGTAAATCTCAGAACTAAGCTCATTCAAGCATATCATCAAACACTTACTAGGTGTATGAAAGCCTAACATCAAATTCCAAGTAGCTAAGTTGGAATAAGCATGAAGACCACCTAAACTGAAGAGATCTAAACATGAATAACCTTAATCAAGCATGGAATTCCCTAGATTTGCACTAATCTAACTCATTTCCTCAAGAACCCTAATGGAATCCACTCACCAGCTATGAACAATTGCATCAACCCAGGAAGTGAAATGAAGTGCAAAATTAGAAAGAGGAAAGAAAGATAAACAAGATTCAATCAAAGAAACAAACTCAAATTTTCATTGTATCAAAAGAGATTCAACATGAAAGTAGCAAAAACTAGGAAAAAACTGCTGCAAGTCTAGCCAAAAAGAGTAAAAACTAGGTTGCAGCGTTTTTTGTTCTCAGGGGTATTTATAGATCTCCAAAATAAAAGCATTAGTCTGAGTCAGCAAAATAATAAAGTCAGTGGGTGCTGCTTGACTGGTACTGGCGAGTTCAGCATTTAGCTTCAGCCACTTCCAAAATTCTCAGCTTCAAGGTCACCAGGCGAGTACAGGCTGCGAATTGAAGTCTAGCCTTCAGGATACTAGCACTTCCAATAAGCTTAGCTATGATGGTCACCAGGCGAGTTCAGGCTACGAATTGCTTCAGTTTGCATTTGGCTTGGTTCTTCTGCTGCACTCGTTGGTCTCTAGGCGAGCTTGAGTGGCGAGTTGAACTGGGGAGGTGTGGAATTTTTCAGTTCGCAAGGTCTTCTGTTCAGGCACTTAGTCTTAGGCTGATCCTTGCAGTCTTTGTGCCAAATCCACTCCAAAAAATGCTCAAAATAGGCTCAAAGGTACCTAAGATGCTCCAAATGCAGTGTGTATGCTAAATGAATGCAATGCAAGCCTAAAGGACTCTAAAATGTAGAGAATGTGATGAGAATGAATGTGAATGGATATGAATTGTGCTGCTAAAATGGGGTAAAATGCATGTAAATCAGCAAACAATTTTCTTCGTTCAAGAAAACAATCTCATGTAAGAAAAGATCATCTGCTTCTTGAGTATCTTGATCATTGTTGTCATCCTATTGAGCTTCTTCCAACTTAAGTAATCTATCCGGGCATTTAGAAGCAAAGTATCCATATTTATCACACCAATAACATATGAATTTAGACATGTCAAAGTCTCGATCCCCATTACCTCTTCCTCTAAAACGACCACCACGTTCTCTTCCTCTTGAAGCTCCATTATCCTTTTGATTATGATTCCTCGTTTGAGTGTTCGTATACATTAACTTGTTTTGATCTTCTTGAGCTTCTTCTTCTTCATCAAAGCCGCTTTCTTCATAGGCTTTGATCCAACCTATGATGTCTTCGAAGCTAGCATTTTTGAGATTTAAGACTTGCTCAAATGATGCTACAATGTGAATGTATTTCTTCCTTGGAAGACTCTTGAGAAAATTTTTAACTTACTTTATTTCTTCTATAGGAGCTCCTAGAGATGCCGATTTTGAAGAGATTTCGGATAGCTTGCCCACAAAGCTATCTATATTTTCGGTTTCTTTCATCTTTAATCGATCAAAATCTGCCATGAGTGTTTGCAATCTTGCTTCTTTGACTCTTTCGTCCCCCATGTGCCTTGTTTTGATTGCCTCCCAAATCTTCTTAGCCGTATCTAAGTCTCCTACTTGTATGATCAAAGATTCCGGTATTGATTGAAACAATAACCCCATCGCTAAGTTGTCTTGTCTCCATCGGTTGAATCATTCTCAATAACATCCCAAACCTTAGAGATTTTGAAACAAACTTTCATCCTCATTGCCCACACAGTGTAGTTTATTGAATTCAACATAGGGCATTGAACCGAAGAGGTTTCTCCTCCTCCTTCTTTCTTTCCTCCAAGAACGATTAGTAAACCATCCATGATTCCTTTTGTGACCAAGCCTTTTCTCGATCACAAGCTCCCAAGCTCACGGTTGTGATTTATACCTTAGCTCTGATATCAATTGTAGTTTGTAAATCGAAATCAAAATTTAGGAATTCAAAGATTAAAAGAAATAGCTCTTCTTTTATTAGCTTAGGAAAAATAACTCAAAAACCTAAACTCTCAAACAATGAATTCTCATAAATTATGCCACAACTTTGGCATCTCCTTATAGAGATTAGATAAAAGTCCTACTCAATTTAGGACACCACTCAAGTTTTTTATTTCACCTACCTTGCTTAACAAGTAACTAATTTGAAACTTAATTCAACAAATTAGTGAAATGAATTAACAACTTCACAAACTTACTTACTATGCAAAACGAATCTTAGATGATATTCAAATTAGTTTGTAACTATATATGGTGTGGGAGTTGTTGGCCATTTGTGTTTACATCTTTGAATTTCAAGTTCTTGGCTATAAAGATTTGCCTTCGACTAAATATGAATTATTCTAGTGTGCACTATCTCTTACTTAGGTTTCTCTTCTCATCATTTCTCAATTTTCTTTGCATTGCATTGGTGGTTGAGTAGTCCTCAAAACTAAATCATATTTCAGAAGTTATTTATTTGAGTTCTTGACTTTGGGATGTAATCAAATGTCATGTACTCCCTTGACCTAAACAAGATAAAAAAGACAAAATTCTTAAGATCTGTCTCATATTTCTTGATATCTCTTAAACTACACCACGAACCGATCACACGGATTAATAAGAGAGAAAATTTAATTGCATTTGTTTCAGAAAACTTCCAAAAGTCAACAATTTCCATTGTGAAATAACTCTTGCTTATCCAAAATCTTTCTACTCTAATGTGTTTAATGTCTAGCAGAGATTGATAAGGAACAAACATCAGTTGTGACTCTTCATAAAATTCTTCCGACCATAAAAGGATAACAAGAAAAAATATTAACATTTTAAACAAAAGTAGAGATCCTAACATTTTATATACAGTCAGATCGAAATTATGATACTTATTTGTTATTGGTTTAATTATTGATATATTAATTAAACTACAAATTTTAATACGAGAAATTTTATTGGTTTATAATGGTTACTAATTCAGAGAATGTAAAAGTATAACTTTAGACCATGCTATCACTATTTGTATATAGTAATATTATTTTTTACCTTTTTTTGGTCGGGATATTAATTTTTACTTTTGTATAAAGGATCTAACGATTAGTAATTTATATGTATTCATTCGCTTTTATATAATTAGAAAGAATAACACTGTTGGCAAAAAATAGAAAATAAAAATAGAAAATATAGTACAATGTTATTTTCTCTAATTTTTAGTATTTCAATCTATTCTTTAATAAGTACTCCTTCTGTTCTTTATTAGTTGTTGATGTTTTAGAAAAAGAAATTGTTTCTTTTTAGTTGATGTTTTACAATTTCTATACAATATTTATTGTACTTTTAGTATATTTGACTATTTAAATTCTGCAGATTGATTTGTGATTGGTTAAACTATTTTGGAATTTGTGATAAACTATATTTTGTTTAAAAAAATAAAACAATTAATGATTTTTTAATATGTATCAATTATAAAAAAACAGAGGGAGTATAAGTTTTTGTTTTGAACTATTTTATTTCACATATCAATTTTTTTTTTTTTTGTCGCTTGAGATTCAGTGGCCCATATTTCAAAACCGAGCAGAGAAAAGGGGCAGAACCCTTAATATGCTTGAGAACAAGTCAGATTCTTCCGCGCCACTACGATTATCTTGTTAGTTTTGGCCAACATATCACATAGTCTATTATGCTGATAAATGGAATATAACTTTCTACTCTAACAAAAATGGACAAAAGTTTTTTGCTTCAAGTTAATTGCTCGTTGAAGGACACATAGAGCATTTGAGAAAAAAAAGTTGGCAGAAGAACATCATAAGTAGACAGTAGACTGAGAAGAAGATGGATTAGAAAATCCAAAAGGAAAAGGCAACTTAAAAAAGAGTAGAAAGGAGGAGAAGAAGAAGGTAATTGCTGAAACACAAATTAAAATATTTTGATTAGAGACTATATATTGTGATTTGGTTTATAAAGATAAGTTTGAAATATATCAACCCAACCAGAGAGAAAGCTTGATATATTGTTTAGTTGTAATATTACTATGAATATAAGAAATATTTTCAGATGGTATGAACTATGAAGTGAATAGCACCAAATTGTTGATTAAAATTTGATGTCAATTAATGTTGGTGTATTTTATAAACACTACAAGAAAACATGGCTAAATCTTACGACAAAACTCGTTGGATTGTGTCAAAAATTGAGCTATTCCGACGAAAACCGACGAAAAATTTTTGTCGCCAAAGTTTGGTCGGAAATAAAGGTCCCGTTGGGTTTTGTCGGTACAAAAACGACAAAAACCGACGACCACTATCCGACGAGAAATCTGTCGAGGATCATTGGAATATGTCGTCGGACCTTGTCGGATCATAATCGTCAGAAATAGTAGGTTAAACCCGTCGGATCCCGTCGGTTCATGACCGTCGGATCTCGTCGGATTTTACCGTAGGAGACCATCGGTTTGTTCCCATCAGAGGTTGTTGGACGGTGTAGTTTTATAGCCGTCGGATTTCGTCGGATTTTGTCGGATTGAAAACCGACAAGATCCGATGGGAAAATATTTTTTTAAAAATATTTATGCATTTAAATAAATATATATTTATTTATTTTGAAAAAACTTAATTAATAATTTCAAAATTATATTTTTATGATTTAATTTGTTATTTAAATATATATTTTTATAACATACAAAATCTATACAGAAATCTAAAGTCCCGGGTCCTGGGTCTCGCTATCGGATGTGAAGGAGTGGGGAGTATAGAACATCCGCATGAGTCTGGCAATATGAGCTTCATTCCTCACTTGCCGCTCTTCATTCCTCTCCTGATACGTGCGCAATTCGGCCTGAATCTGCGGTAGGGTCTGCTCCATGTGAACCTGACTCGGTGGAAGATCAACCAGCTCCTGACGCTCCCACTGACTGAGACCCAATCCTTAAATCAGGTCAACATGTGCCGGCAAACTATCGACAGTGACCATCTTCTAGAGTCCGAAATGTCATCCCTTCGATACAGGAGTTTCCTACAAAAAAAAAAGTTACTTAGATGGTTATCAATGTAATTATACATAATCTATGAAAATAAAATATTAGATTAAATGAATACCTCGACGACGATGCTGTTGATCTCTTCCCAAGAGAGCTGAACCAGACCCCCTTCCTCATGTGTGTGTTGGTTCATGACCTCGTCCACCCTCTACTTGACCCTATCCACAACCCGCAACACCTTCGGGTTCTCGATCGCTCTCGTCTTCTTGCTGGTGTGACAAGCCTTCATCAGACTTAGCCAACCTGATACGCACCCATTTTTAATAGTCTACAAAACAAGAAACATTGTTACGCCTATATTGAAAAAATACTTATATTTTGAATTGAAACTTACCAGCTTCTCTTCGACGTACTCAAATGTGTTGGAGCTGGCGTTGTGTATCCCTGGCACCTTCTCGACGTCCTTACTGTTTTTGCGGTTCCTTTTGTTCCTCTCCGACAGCTTTACATCTCTGGACGACTCCAATACTCCTTAAACCCCGGGTATATCGCAACCGGACAACCATAGGGTACTGCCTCAGGATCTTTCTCCCACGAGAGCTTTCACTGACAGACGTGGTTGCTGTAGGAAGAATCGCACTGCTATTAGATTTGAGAAACTTACATGGTTCAAAGAAGGTGAGAGAAGGTGAAATCCGCCGTATTCTGCTGCAAAAAACGCAAAAATCGCTGGCAAAATCGGATGAATCGGAGAAGAGGAAGAATAGAATGAAGATAAGAGGTTTCATGATTTAGAATATATAAGAGGAGCCATTGGTTTTCGTCGGGGTCCGTGGGGCGAAAATGAGGCCAAAAAATTTGGCGGTTCTATTTCCTTCTATTTCCCAAGTGTTTCCGTAGGTTTTCGTCAAGTTTTATTCAACGGGATCCGACGGAAGTCATTTTTTTTAATTCTTAAATATGATTTTTTGAATCATATTAAATCTATTAAACTCGTTTTCAATGTCTTTGAAGTTATCAAAACGTTTTTTAAAAGTTACTACGAAATCAAAACATGTCGTACTTTGAAGAATCGGGTAATACCTGACAGGCGCTTCATGTACATTTCTCGGCAATAAATAGGCAAACACAAATGGGAAAAGTCATTGCATTACAACATGACAGTCATAACTTTTCATGCTACATAATTTGCCTTCATTACTATCAACGCAGTTTCATGAGTTTGAAGCATATCCATCGGGGAATTTCACCTTGTGTTTAATTCAATCAAAAAAAGCATCCTACATTAAAAAAAAACTCATTCGCATCAATATTGATAATTAAAAGGACTTATAAAGAGGGAATACAACCTCGTACCTTTTTTTCTTTACTCAATTTGAATATGGGTACAGGGCCTACAATGCTGTTTCCTCGTATATGCAGCGACTTCCTATCATATATTTCTGGTAAATCTAGTCTTGGTTTCAGATTGTCTTTTGTTTTCCCTTGTACGTTCATAACTGTGTTGGTGGAATAATCAAACACATTCTTCTCAATGTGCATGACGTCTAAACAGTGTCGAAGTAGGTGATTCTTCCAATATGGCAACTCCCAGAAAATTCTCTTCTTGTGCCAGTTATGGTATACCCCATCACCATCAACAGGGTAATGTCCATTTCCTCCACATCTCGTAGTAAACTCAGCAGCAAAATCTCTCAGCTACATTAATATTTGTGCGCCATCTGGTTCCGGTGGTGGACCATATACTACTTTCTTGTTTTTAGTGAACAATGATATACTATGGCGATATGGATGATCAGTAGGTAGAAAATGACGGTGGCAATCGAACCACGATGTCTTCCATCCATGCTTGAGTTAGAATGCTTCAGTATTATCTTGACAGTGAGAACAAGCCAATCTCCCATACGTAGACCAACCTAACAGCATTCCATAAGCTGAAAAATCACTAATAGTCCACATCAACACAGCTCTCATCTGGAAATTTTGAGATGTTGAGACGTCAAACACAGGTGTACCACTATCTCAGAGCTGATTCAATTCGTAAATAAGCGGCTGCAGAAATACATCAAGCGATCTCTTTGGATGCTCTGGCCCTAGTAAAAGGACTGTCAAAAATAAGATCTCTGACTTCATATAGAGCACTGGTGGCATATTATAGGGTGTTACAATCACCTGCCAAACGGAGTACGGTCTCCCATGTTTTCCAAATGGGTTAAACCCATCAGTGGAGAGCACTAGATATACATTCCTTGGTTCATGGGCAAAGTCAGGATATACAGATTGGAAATGTTTCCATGCCTTTGCGTCTGAAGGGTGCGTTATCTCACAAGCTGAATTATGTTCCGTATGCCATCTCATTTGCCCCGCTGTGCGCTCTGATTGGTATAACCTTTTCAACCTGTCTGCTAAAGGCAAATACCACATCCTCTTGTATGGGACCCGAGTCCTCCCACTAGTATCCTGGAATCATAGTTTACGACAAAAACGACAACGAGTCTCGTCCGAATCTTGTCTCCAGAAGATCATGCAATTGTCTACACAAACATCTATCATCTAATACGGTAATCCAAGCCCCAAAACCAATTTCTGGAACTTGTTGTACGGTAATACGTCCACACAGCTCTCTGGTAAAATGTAGTCTGTTTTGATATTTATCGTTTCAGCTGTGGTCAACAATGGTGACACATCATCATTGCATCCTCTCCACAACGTCTTCTTCGCTGCATCTGGCATACTAAAAAAATTATGCGCATCGAGATTTGGTTCTTCGCCCCTATTCATAGCCTCAGTAAATACCGGAACTTCCTCCCTAAATGCATCATTGACCATTTGAAAAGTACCATCAATGTTTTCCACCGGGACTGTTGTTTCCACACCTAAACCACCTAGTCCGCTACTGCCACGATTAACATCTACCCAGTTTCCGAATTCCTCTCCTATACCAGTATTACCGGATCTGCTATAACTAGCAAAGTTGACATTCGAATCATTTTCTCCATGCGAAATACCATATTTTGTAACTAGGAAACATACCTCTCCGATACAGATGACTTGAAACAGTTTTAACAGGAATGTATTTCATATCCTGGCATTTTATACATAGACAATACATCTTACATGTTTGGAGCGGTGGACTCTGATACGCCGCAAACTCCATGAAACTATTAAACCCTGCGGCATATTCTTCGGTTACTGTCCCAGTGGCTTCATCGAGACGTGGTCCATCCATCCAAGCTCGGAAATTCAAGTTTGACATTGTATATTTCGAGAGAGATAAGGAAGAGTGTGAATGAGAGAAATGAAATTCGTTTTGCTTTATTGAAGAAATAATCCGACTGCTACTTACGACTACCTAATAATCGGTTATAGCAGTGAAATATCTCATGCAAAACATGTTTTAACCACTTCTGTTGGATTTCGTAGGTTCTCGTCAGTTATATTGTTAAAAAAGTAAAAAAATATTAAGTCTAATATTCCTTCGGTTTTCGTCGGGAAAAGCACCGATGAGACTAATTTTCTGTTTTAAAAAAAATAAAAAAAATTTTAATTAGTGTTTACCATCGGTTTTCGTCAGGAAAAAGACCGACGATAACCGATGGTGCTAATTTTCCGGGTAAAGAATTAATAGAAATTTAAAATATTACTTCCCGTTGGTTTACGTCGGGTCCACTCCTAACGAAAACCAACGGGATTACTCTTATTTTAAAAAATTATTATAAAAAAAAGAATTTTAATTTTTTTTTCCGAAATATTTACTTTCAGTAAAAGATGTATCAAAAGAAGAGGTTTTTATGAAATGGTTCAAAAGGGTATGAATAAAAAGTCTATCACTAAACAATCCTCTACTATGGAATGCTTGTCAGAATGCAGAAGACAGATCTCTAGCTGGAATTAAGATGAACAATATCTCTAGATATACTACTGACATTGGCAATACTAAAAATAGACTGAAATCAGGGTTGGTCAAGATAAATACTGACCTACTCCTGATCAACATATACTAGTATGAAAACTGACAGAAAATATTTTTTAAAAAATAAAAAGTTATTTAGTAAAGAATAACAACTTGAATAGAAGTATATTTAATTTTAAATAATAACAACTTGAAAAAAAATTTAATAAAATAATATTTTCCGTCGATTTTCGTCGGGAGTGGGCCCGACAATAACCGAAGGAAAATATTATTTTATTAAATTTTTTAATAATAAAACATTTTCCGTCGGATTTTGTCGGGCCCACTATCGACGAAAACCGACGGGAATTGTTATCATATATATATATATATATATATATATATATATATTTAATAATAAAACATATTCCATCGGTTTTCGTCGGGAATGAGCCCGACGAAATCCGATGAGAATTGTTATTATATTATATATATTTTTTAATAATAAAACATATTCCGTCGGTTTTCGTCGGGTCCACTCCCAACAAAAATCGACGGGAGTTGTTATTTTTTAAAAAAACATTAAAAACCTATTTATTACCGACAAAAACCAACGGTAATGTTCATTTTTCGTCGGGTTTTCGTCGGTTTTGTTTCCGACGGGAAAATTCCCGTAAGATTTCGCTATGTTTTCTTGTACTATACTGAAAACATATGTATAAGCTTAGAAAGTTATTTGAAAGATAAATGTCAGAAGTGAGCATGTATATCTTAAAACGTACACGAGGGATATGAACGAATTCATTCATACGTATATCGAATTTAAGTTGGAATATCATGAAACATTATAATTATTCTATATCGGAAGTGAGCATAGATAAAGTGGTGTATAAGAGACATGAAGTAATCTTTGAGTAAGAAACATATTAAACTTTTTGAGCTTGATCACACATTGCTCATCCCAAACTACAATCGATCTTACCCAAAGTTAGTATCATCTAAACCGGTCTAATGTTATGCCGATTTACGCTAATAATACCAAACTTAGTTTAAAACAAATTTAAAGACTGAAAGTACCAAACTAAACTCTAACTGGAAATGAATAAAATATCTTAAATAAATACGTGTCAACTTAGCATTTACGTCCTACGTGGATGTTTTGGTTGAGAACGGTTAAAATTCTATTTTCGTATAGTAAAGATGAGCATAGCAATTTATACCGTTTGTACATGTATTCTCAGTTGGATCATAAAATCCAATCTATAGCCTAAACTCTAATACTTCAAATAATATAATTATCTGGAGTTAAACTCTAAAAGATGAACAAATTATTTCTTTACAATTTTTTTTTTATCTTTTCTTTTATACAGCTTTGACATCTTTATCTTAACTCTATAATTTCGCAAAGATCCTCTTTTCTTTCCTCAGTTGCAATTGATTATTCTTTGAAAGATCTATAATATAGACATTAACATTTCTTTTATTTCTTTCATAGAAACCAAACCTATTTTCAGGTCGTGAGTTCTGGTCTTGTCTCTTCTTGGAGCATGTAACAACAACTTTACCAGCTAATGTTCATATATTGAATATGAATTAATCGATCTAACCATGTTTCAAATAATTAATTATACCTAATCATATCACCCAACTGTTATCCTAACATTTATTCAACAACAATTAATTGATTCACAATTATTTCCTCCATTGACTCTTTTTCTTGCTCAACATCACACCAACAATGCATTGACGATTTTCAATTTAATTTTCTTCTTCTTCAACATATTCTTTGATTTATAAATCTAAAAATGCTATAAGGAAAGTATTCGAAAATCCCATGTTTTTCACTTTTCAAACATTCAAAGAGAATTGTGTTCTTGTCACTTTCTTTCTACCTTTCTTTCTTCTCTTACAAATCTATCTTTTTGGAAAATAATGGGTTCCTATGTTCAATCAGGGAAACACAAACACAAATTCTCATGACAACGAATCAGGAATCCAAACCCATTTGGAAAAACATGATCTTCTATTGTTTCCTTCCTCCTCGAACAAGCTCTCATGAGCAAAACAAAGCTTGGCTTTTGGCGGAGACAGGGCCAAAGCTTATGGATTCAGAGTCACATTCGGTACACTCATCGTTTAGGTTTAGTCTTTACTCGCAGGTGGAGGTCGACAAAATAAAAACGGAGACACTTACGTCTTTCCGTCGGAATTTTCCGGTGTCTAAAGGATCAGCGACGGTTCTGATTGTGAATCAGGAGAATGAGATAGGAGAATCAACGGTTGAGATGAATTCTTCGATAGCTCTTTCACTGGAGAAGAGTATTTCCCCTGTGGCCAATACTCTGATCAGATTTAGTTACAGTGAAATTCTCACCGCCACTCGCAATTTTTCGAAAGGCATAACCCCTAAACCTCCAAAGTCCTTTTCTTTCTAGTAATTTGACATGTTAGATGTTTTCTTTCTAGTAATTTGACATGTTAGATGTTTTCTTTCTAGTAATTGACTTTGTTGTTTCTGTGTTGAAATTGGTTTAGGGAGAGTGTTGGGAAGAGGAGCTTGCAGCTATGTGTTTAGGGGTAAAATTGGGATTTGGGGTAAAGCTTTGGCTATCAAAAGACTTGAAAAAGAAGATAAAGAATCTCCAAAGTCCTTTTGTAGAGAGTTGATGATTGCAAGCTCTCTTCACAACTCAAACATTGTGCCTCTTTTAGGGTTCTGTATTGATCCAGAACAAGGGCTTTTCTTGGTGTATAAGTTTGTCTCTGGTGGCAGCCTCGAACGCCTTTTACACGGTAACTACACTTCAATCTATATCATTTATAGATTGGATTCGAAGTTGAACATATATTGAAAGGTTTTGTTCGTTTTACGAATTAGACAAGAAGACGAAGAAGGGTAAGCCCTTATGTTTGCCTTGGTCAACAAGGTACATGGTTGCCTTAGGCATTGCAGATGCCATAGCTTATTTACATAACGGCACTGAGCAATGTGTTGTCCATAGAGACATCAAACCCTCCAACATTCTTCTTTCCTCAACCAAAAAGCCAAAGGTAAAGAGATTCTGATGGCTCTTGTTAATTTATCAGTTCAAGCTTGTTCTGTATAATCTGCAATTCCCTTTCTTTTTCTTTCAGTTGTGTGATTTTGGGTTAGCGACTTGGACGGCTGCACCTTCGGTTCATTTCCTCTGTAAGGCCGTGAAAGGAACATTCGGGTATTGAACTTGAAAACCTTTTAATGTCATGAAATCAATCCTATGGATCTAAAAGTAAATTTGGAAACTTCTTGCAGTTATTTAGCTCCTGAGTATTTCCAACACGGCAAGATATCTGACAAGACTGATGTTTACGCGTTTGGAGTTGTGTTGCTTGAGCTAATAACAGGTCGAAAGCCAAATGAAACAAGAAGACCATCTGGTGAAGAAAATTTGGTACTTTGGGTAAGGTTTTAATCTTTGATAACTACTAGTAAACCAGCCCATTGACTTTGGTAGTTGTACCTACTTGACTTCCACAAGCTCCCTTTTCTAAAAATGGAAAGGCAAGCCTAATTTCCAACCAAGAAATGACCTTTCCAATTACCCTTCTCAGTAGATTCGTTCTGGTTTAAACTTATGTACCAATATCTGTATCTCTGACAAAACAGGGCTGATCAAGTGCAGTTTAAAGCATTCAATTTGTCTAATATCCATTCTGACTTCACTTTTTTATGTTTCTTGCAGGCGAAACCGCTGTTGCATAGAGGGATAGAAGCTATAGAAGATTTTCTTGATCCAATGCTGAAATGTACAAAAAGAAACATAGATTCGATGGAGCATATGATTCACGCTGCAGAAGCCTGTGTCATCACTGAGGAATCAAGAAGACCGGGGATGAAGGAGATTCTTTCAATCCTTAAAGGCAGTGAAGGCAGAAAGCTAAGGACATTTTCAAGCCGGCAAAAATCAAATCTTTCGGGTTTGATAGACTGTTATCCGCATATGCAGCGGACAAAATCCGAAATGAAGCGTCATCTTGCACTTGCGATGCTTGGAGTAACAGAAAGTGAAGACAATAATCTTTTGTAAGAAACTAAATAAGAATATGGTAAGTGTAGATGTTAATGTAAATGTTTGGATTGAGACACTATGTTTATATTTTCTTCTTCCGGTTTGGTCATAACTTAAATTAAACAAAACAAGAAGAAAGTGAGTGTAGCAAAAGGAGTTTTGAGTACATGTTCATTGTGACCTAAGAAGATTTTTCTTTTTTAACTGGTAGAGATCTCATGCCAAAACATAGAATTAGCGGAAAAATGCAGTGGCCCTCAGAAGTTTTGAAGAAGATTAAGAATCTGAAGACCAAGTCACGGGGCAAGAACATGATCACAAGACCAAGTTGTTGTGCATTTTCAGTCTTGTCATAAAATAAAAATTATTTCAAAGGCTCAAATGTCTACATCTACTAGCATACAAAAAAATGGAAAGTACATACATCTATTTTACAGCAACAAAATGCAGACCGGTGAAAACCAAATCACCTGCGTACAAAGTGTTTCTCATCTTGGTGGTTCTTGAAAGTCAGACGACAACTTTTTGTAGAGCCTCAAGTACAGCTTCTGTGGTGGGAAGTGCCGGAATTGCGCCTCTCTCTTTAACAGTTAAGGCCCCGCATGCATTTGCAAACATTAGAGCCTCTCTCAGTCGTGCTTCATCCTGATTCAAACAACTTCGTTTTTTTTAGATATGCATATTTATTGTGCTCATAAGCATTAAAATGTGGATTAAGTTTATTAAGAACATAGCTATGACACTGAAGTTCTTATTCCATTTGATGAAACTAAATGCTCAGCTAAATTTACCACCTTCCACTATCTCTGTTCAACCAATCTAGCGCTCACTAATTGCCCTCTAACCATATCACCACAGCTACACTTTGCTCATCTAGCTTAAATTGAGAGATGAAAATAGTAACCTGAAGCAAGGAGAGATCGCGGGCTAGTTGTGATAGTATTCCCGCAACAAATGCATCCCCAGCACCTGTCGTGTCCACTACATCCACCTTCAATCCATGCACTCTCCCGCTAAAGTCCTGTAAATTGGACAAAGATTTCAAGTGATATGATCTCACATTGCAATATCAATCTGTAAAAACAGCCACCTTATACAAATAATTCGTAGTATTGACCACGATATGCATTGGATAAGAGTGTAAATATCAAAGGAGAGTGACTTTACACACCTTAGTGTAGTACCGACAGCCTTCAGGGCCTTCAGTAACAAGGAGTAATTTCAGCTTTGGATGGAACAAGTTCTGAACAACATTATCATCGTATGGATCTTCTCCTTTTGTTAGAAAGACAATTTCCTCTTCGCTTATCTTGAAGTTTTCATATCAGACAGAGACAACAAGTTTAAGTTGATAACGAAAGGGAATATAATATACATAAATGTAAAATATATACATTTATAAATAATAAAAAACCTTTATGATATCAGCAGTTTCCCAGATGCTCAGTATTTCTTCCCTAGCGTTGTCTGGGGAAGGCCACAGTGGGAGCCTAAGGTTTGGATCATAGGAGAGAATAACACCAGCATCCTTAGCAGCCTTCGCTGCAGCTATGTGGGCAGACTTGCACGGTTCTGTGATAAGACTTATCGAACCATAATGGAATATTTTCGCCTGCCACAATGGAATGAGAAGAAGCAGAAACCAATTGACTTTTGTTAGACAATGAAAACTGAAACTGACATGATTGCCACATGCTAATCGAGGTAACACTTGAATAGGGATTTGATGCAGAGACAAGGTAAATATAATGCTATCAGATGAGATTATTGAATGTATGAAATGAATAGAGAGAGCAGAAGATCGGGTACAAAGTTATCAACCCGTTACCTTTTTAATCAAATCAAAATCAAGCTCAGATTCTTGCAAAAGCATGTCGGCACTAGGATTTCGATAGAACATGAACTCCCTTTCACCTTCACTTGTCAAAGTGACAAAAGCTAAAGCAGTTCTAGCTCCCGGGTCAAAACGCATACCTTCATTGTTCACATTATTATCTTTTAAAATATTTGCAAGCATATAACCAAACTCATCTTCACCGACCTGTACACAACATTGGCCATAGAATATCAGAAAAACTCAGACCTTTAAAATGTTACAAAGCTGAAAACACAAAGGTTTCTTCCTTCACCTTTCCAATGAAAGCTGAAGAACCGCCAAGCCGAGCAATACCTACAGCTACATTTGCAGGTGCACCACCTGGAGCCTTTTTGAAAGCTGGTGCATCGGCTAAAGAGAGTCCACTAGTCGTTGGTACAAAATCGATTAACATTTCCCCAAAACAGACCACGGAAGGAGACTCTTGTGTCGAGCCATCACTAGAAAAAGCTCTTCCTTTAAACAAAAACATGTTAACCATCAGAAAAAAAAAGATGCAAATTATACCAGCAACTAGAAATATATATAGCCTTGCGCACAAATTTGTGTACTAATTCCAGAGGATTTAAGAATTTCGAAATCATATCTTAGAAAATACAAGAATGTGCAAAATTCATAAGCAGCTTATAGATTTCTGAGACATTTTAGGCAATTCTTAGGGTTTAAAGATCGAACATTGGATTCTGTAATTTTCAGCATTTCAGTAGAATTTCTGGGAAAAAAAGTGATTCCCAAATCTTAAAAGATAAATTCAAGTCAAAACCTTTGATATTAGATCGTGAAACAGCCCGTCCAGAAGAAGAAGCTTTGATGGAGATACGATGTTTTGAAGAGAGTGACTGAGTAGTTGATCGAAAATTTGGACCGGAGAAACAGAACGCACTAGCGGCTTGGAGAGCCATCGCCGGAGAAGGCAAATGGGAAACGCAGAGATCGAAAGACACGTTTCGGTGACGCGATTTTTTTGTTTAAAGACTTTTGAAAGGAAGCTGAGTAAGCGAGTGACAGTGAGAGCGAGAAAAAGACAGAAGAAGACGCGGAGGAACCAAAGGCAATCTCAAAGGTCATTTTACATTTTCATTAATATGGAAGAAGTGATCAGTCATCAGAATTTAGTTATATTAATAAAACATAATTAAGGCTTTAAGGCAGCAAAACCTTTACAAAATTAGCTTAGCATGCATAAGAAAATTAAATACAAGATGAACACCTCATTAGGCTTGGGTAAAATATCCGGAACTAAAAAATCGAACCGAAACCAACCCGAAATTATGTGTACGGAGTAGTACCTGGAACCGAAGAAAATATCTATTGGATCCTCTTCATCTATACCTGCGGGTATCACGTAATACCCGGTACCGAACCAATACCCAAATGGGTACCCGATTAACCCGAAAACATGTAAACATATATGAGAACTTAGGGTAATTTTTCAAAAATATTTACGGTATTTATATATTTTTTTGGGTATTCGGATATTTTTCGGCTAAATAATTGTATTTTGGGTATGAAATACTCAAATATATAGTGGAATCGTAAAACTTTATCTAATATTTATACCGACCTGAATAAGAACCGGTACCGGAACCGAACCGAATTGTATTTGGTTCTAAATGGGTATAGAATATATGGACCCGAACCGACCCAAAATCGAGTGGAACTGACCCGAACCCGAACCAAAATATATGCGGTTCCTAAATGGGTATAAAAATTTCATACCCGAAAAACCCAGACCCCAAAGGAATAATACACGAACCGACCCGAATACATGAATGTCCAGGCCTACACCTAACAATGTAGCCGATAGTTCATCTAATTCAAACAAAAGTATAATGTTCATCAAACATTACAATAGATAGGGTATGATCGCGTAGCAAAAGAGTTTGAAATCTTGTTTCCCGTTAGATGCTGTGATTTCTTTTATGATTAGGATTTGGTGGTTCTTGTTCGTGCTGTTTAGTCGGCTGTGGCGGATGCATCCAAGAAGAAGCACTATCATCATTACCATTTCCCTGAGGCTCACGTCCTTGATGAATCATTGCAGCATCAACGCTATCATTGAAGAATCCATGCATTGTTTGATCTTCATTGTATTCCAGGTTGTGGACAAAACGAGTAAACCTTTGAAATTCCAAGGGTTGTGAGGTGGAACAGCCGGCGTGGGAGATGACATTTCGTGATGAACATTTGGTTGTGAGTCCGGAGCTCTCAGAGATAGAGATTGTTGATAAGAATAGGAGACCAAGTTCTCTGTGGCTTGGTTGTCATCAACACTCATTGCCATTGGAGCCATGTTCACATCATAGATAGGATGTACAAACAGACAGTAAGCGGAATTATGTTGAGGCATTGGCAATAAAAGCAGAGTCTTGAAAGATTCTTATAGTGGAACTTGGCGAGCACAATATCACCGGAATGAAATCTAACCCATCGATAAAATCTCACGCGGTTCCTTATGTTGTAGCGAAGCTTGACATTGACGTAGGTTGAGTGTGTGAGTGAAGGGCCCTGGAATTCTACCGCAAGTACCTCTCCTAAGGTTTCTCCAATGATGAAGGCTGTTTGGCCAGAAATGAATTGAAGTGGCAAGCCACGTGTTTGAACCCAAAGATCAACCGTTGTGAGAAACTCATGGGAGGGGTAATCTTCCCATCTTTGGAGGGTAACAAACCATCCATTGTACACATGGTTGCCTCCTTAAAATTGTAATAAGATCCATGTCCGATGTGAATTTGAATTGAACAAAGTATGGATTCAAAATGCGACCTTGGACCCTTGATGCTAAATTCCAATAGTGAGGTAAGTCCTCCACCAAGTCATGCATGCCTTGCTCCGTAGTGTTCAAAGGTCTTCCAATGAGACTTAGGCGACTGCGAGCAAGGGCTGTGGAGTACGCCTGATATGGAATGTCAAGAAGTGGTTGTTCCCGGCCGAGTTCATCGTAATCATTAAGAGCATCCCTAAACTCTGGATCCATAGTGAGTTTGTTTCTATAGTAAATTTGATAAAGTGTGAAAAGAGAAATGTGGGTGAAGGTAGTGCTTGGAGGAGGCGTAATATATAGGCATCAAGTGTAAGAAGAAGTTGAGAAGCCCTTTTCAAGAACTTTTCAAGCATGTAATCATGAAATGCAAATTGAGGTGCTCGAGGTCACTTTGCATGCAACAAAATGTGTATAAGTGTATAAAGGTTGCAAGGTGTTGAAGCCATTTGTGATGTGTCACTCTAATTGCCTCTTCGATGTGAAAGAGAAGGATTTCGAAGCGACATGCTCCGTTTAACGGGATTTTGTGGCAATTGAGGCTTAAGATGGTTGCCAAATGTTAATAAGGTTAGATTTAAGTAAAAGTAGAAAGTAATGATGATGATAATGGAGAAGGGAGAAGGTAAACTTGATTACGAGTAAATTTTTTGGTAATTAAGGTGTAATATGAAATGAATATATTGGAGATTAGTGATTGGTTACATAACTATATAAGAGTTGGAGATTTATGATTAAAAGTTAGTTTTGGATAGATAAGATAGGTAAAGTCATAATATATTTGAATCTACGTCAATATATGACTTAATGGAGCAAGCGTAGAGAATGATTAAGCATATAGTACTTAGTGGGAAATGATGTTTTAATATGAGTAAGAATATAAGCAAGGATAATGAATGCCTAGAAACAAAAAGTGTGGCTTATATAAGTAAGAAAAATGTGGTGTTTGATGAATTAAAAATAAAAGAGTAGTAGAAAAGTGATATTTAAATGAAATGGGTTGTATGAGACAATGAAGATAATCTATAGGGAAATCTTCTATATAGTAATTAAGCAAACATTACCTTGTCTTTGTGAATAATACGGGAAATCCACATTGGTCCACCAGAGGCAAGATAATCATTATATCTTTTTCCTTGGATCACACTTTTGGCAATTTTTATTATTGCTTTATTATCATGAGGTGAAATCGATTGTAATTGTAAATTTTTGAATGTGTCTAGTAGAGCTTGCATTTTTTTGGACCAAGGGCTAAACCGTGGCCATTGTTGTGGGTTTAAACTGCTTGGACAACAAGATGGCTATTCGTATAGATACAAATATGGTTAAGGCGAAGGTTCATGATGCTTTGTAGTGTCCAGAGGAGGCCATGAAATTCGAGAGTGGTTTTGGACCCCGTGTAGATCATGGCATGATGTGCATGGAACTGTACATCACCTTGTGAATTCCGGATAAGCCATTCACCACCACTTCATTCCGTTTTGTCTGACCATATAGTTTTGAAGTGGCAATGTAAAAGGAAATTGTGGTTAATGTGAGATGTTATGGGTGAATTGGACATTGGAATGAAGTGTGGTTGTGTGTTCTGGTGCTTGCTTGTGTGCTAAGTATTTAACTCTTGAAAGACTTCTCGTATAAGTATCTGCAAATCTTGGTCTTGTTTTTGAATAATCACTCGGTTTCCATGCTTTCATATGGACCAAATTTACCATAAAATTGCTTTCGTAATGTCAGTGTTGCTCCTTGATTATTTCATTTGGTTGATCAAATATTGGAAATTGAGGAGTAAGTAATTTGGAGAGAAACCTGAGACTGGATTATCGATATTTGATAATGCCCACAGTTGTAGTGCCAGTGGGCAAAAAAAACAGCATGTAATTTATGGTCTCTTCTTCAGTATTGCAAATCTGACACTTTTCTGGTACCTCTATTTTCCTTATACGTAAACATGATCCAACTGCCACGGCGCGAGATAAAGCTCTCCATAGAAATTTTTTTATTTTGGGAGCAATATCTAGTTGCCATATTTCCTTTTTGACGCTGGTTGTATAACTATCTCTATATGAATGATCTTGTTGATTGTGTGTTAACTTCCTGAGCAACCAATGTCCACTTTAGACGGAGTAAATTCCATTCCTGTTATAACTCCAAATCCAAGAGTCTGGTGATGTGTTATTTGACAGTTGTTTTTGAATTCTCAAAATGTCCGAGGGGTGAAATAAATCTCTGAGTTTCTCTGTATTCCAGTCATTGTTGTCAATAAGGGAGGATACTTTGAGAATAGTATCAATAGTTGATTGTATTCCTATTGGAAGTCTTGGCTCGTCATGAAATATCCATTTTGCCAACCATACAAACATATCTCTACCGTTTCCAATATGACGTTGTAAACCCTGATGTAATAAATCTCTGCCATGTAATATACTTCTCCAAGCATAGGAAGGTCTACATCCTAAGGAGGCATTTAAGAAATCCAAGCCATGATAATATATTGTCTTATAAATCTTTGCGAGAATTGATCCTTGTTTATGCAATAAATTCCATGCTTTTTTCGCAGGCAATGCTTTATTAAATTCAGTTATGTCTCTAAAACCTAAATCACCACTTTCTTTACTTAAGCATATGTCTTTCCATGCAACCAAGGGTATTTTCTTCTGTCCTTGAGTAGTACTCCACCAGAATTGGCTCATTGTAGATGTTATTTTTGAGCAATTGTGCTTGGATAGTCTAAAACAGGACATGTCATAGATCGGAAACACTATGGCAACTGATTTAAGCAATACTTCCTTACCTCTCAGTGAAAGAGTCTTATTATACCATCCAAGTGTGGTGAACTGTAGCTTATCGGAGATGAATCGAAACATTTCCTTTTTTGATCCTGTAAAACATTCAGGCAAACTCAAGTACTTCCCACAACCCCCCATTGGAGAATATGGTGAGTATGTTTTTAATACATGTAACGTGATCCTCCGGGACACATGGACCCATTATAACAGATGATTTGTTATATAATCTGTTGCCCGAAAGCATTTTCGTACAATGATAGACAGTTGCGGAGAGTGGAACTTTCTTCGGATGTCGTTTTACATATGAAAAGGTTGTCATCTGCGAAGAGCAGTTGCTGAACTGATGGAGCTGAGGCATGTATTCTAATACCTGATAAAATTTTGGCTTCTTCCGCCTTTCGCATAGTATGTACAAGACCCTCAACACATATAATAAATAAGAAGGGGGAAAAAGGGTCGCCTTGTCATAGCACATGTTGTGGTAATATATGTCAATGAGGGAAACCATTAATCAGCAATGAGTATTTGACAGATGAGACGCAGTACATGACAAGCTGTATCCATTTGATGTTGAATCCAAGTTTAAGTTGTATCTTTTCCAGATATTGCCATTCAATTCTGTCGTAAGCTTTTGACATATCCGTTTTAACAGCCATGTATTGCGATTGATGTTGTGGTTGGGTTCGAATGGAATGCAATATCTCATGGGCAATTAAAATATTGTCCGTAATATATCGACTAGAGACAAATGCACATTGGGTTTCCAATATCAGCTTGTGAAGTAACAGTTGAAGGCGAGCGACCAAAATCTTCGCAATAATCTTGTACAATACAGAACATAAACTGATTGGTCAATATTGAGACATGGTCTTGGAGATTTTTCTTTTGGAATTAAGCATATTTGTGTGTAATTCCATTCTTTTGGAAATCTTCCTTGTATGAATACATCCTGAACTTCTTTTTTTATGCAGTCGCCATGGTATTCCAAAATGTTTCGTAAAAAAGAGTTGTCATACCATTTGGACCCTGAGCACTATTCCTATTAATGCTAAATATTGCTCATCTGATTTCAGAGGTAATTAGAACACAAGCAAGTCTCTCATTTTCTTGTGATGATATTCTAGGCTCAATATCATATAAGCATTCATCAATTCTTGTTGGGTTTGACGTGGTAAAGAGTTGTTGAAAATAGGTGGTTGCAATGTTGTCCTTTGAACCCTCAGTACCGCATGTTTCCAACCTCATCTGTTAAATAAAAAATCTTATTTCGTAGTCGCTGTTGTTTAATAGAATTGTGAAAGAAAACAGTGTTTTGATATCTGACTTATAACCATTTAATCCTGCTTTTTTGCTTCCAGAAAATCTCCTCTTCTTTGAATTTCTCTTCTAGATTTCTTTTTAGTTTTCCCAACGTTTCCAAGTTAGGATCACGTTTAGATGATTCAAAATCAAGCTGAGTCTGTAAGTCTTATATATGACAACAAGAGTTCAGTTGAGTTTGTTTTTTCCAGCTTGAAATAGACTTGCAACAATGGCAATGCATTTGTAAATAGTGGAGTGCTTTTCTTGGATTGACTTCATGCAGCATTGAATAACCAACTGTTGGAAGTCCCTTTTGTGAATCTAGCGTTTGTCAAAATAAAATCGGCCGTGGTGATGATATGTTTCCCGTATTAAGGTTGTAAGAAGAGGTTGATGATCAGATCCCATACACGAAAGATACGTAGTTGTTGTTCTTGGAAATATACTAAGGAACTCATTATTTTTGAAACTTCTGTCAGAACGACATTGTATCCAACTTAGACCTCTCATCTCAGCCCATGAATAATGATTACCAAAGCTTGGTATCTCTCGTAATTGACATTCTTTTATCATGTTGCGAAAATCACTGAAGGATGCAGGACTGCGCTGGGGACCTCCTAACTTATCTGTTTGATGTATGATCTCATTGAAATCCCTAATAAGATACCAAAGAAAGGGAATTGTTGAGATAGTTGCCTGATATGAGTCCAAACCTCATTCCGAAGGTGACGTTGTGGCTCTCCGTACACGAAGGTCATATATATTGTTGTAAAACCCATATGTACGGATGTGTCAATAATGTTTTTATTCTGTAATAATACTATAATTTGCTAAGAAGATTTCCAGAAAAGACATAAACCACCACTTAATCCTTCAGGATTAACAATTGTTGAATGATCATAACCCAGCCATTGTTGGAATCCTTTGAGAAACATTATGTCCAGAAATTCGCGTTGTCGAACTTCTTTAAGGTGTCGAACTGTCAAGGTGCTTCTCAATCCCTGACAGTTCCAACTGAATATACTCATTGCTCGCCGGGTGGCTTAAGGTCAGCCACCATACCCTGAATTGTATTGTCCTTGTGGTGCATGTCCGTATAAGTGATCGTAGTGGTATGTGCATGCATGATTTTTTGTCTTTTAAGTTGTGTTCCTAAAGATTTTGCTGAAGCCTCATTTGTTTTTGCATTTAGGGAGGCCGGGGAACTTATAATGGCTTTCCCAGTTAGCCTTCTTTGTGTTTTTTGCGTGGTAGTGATTTCAGCGCGTTCTTTTTATCCTGGATTTGGTATGTTTTCCGAAATCTCCTATATTTTGCAAGAGAATCATTTAGGGAGATGTTGATTGGTAGTGTTTGTGTGGGATCTTTTACAATGGAGTTGTTGTCCTCATGGTTGTTTATTGTGTTAGTGATGTTTGTTGTTGCGGTACTCTCTTTCTCATAACATCAAGGACGTTTTAGTTGTTTAGAACCTTGTGACTTATATTGCATGTCATCCGAGCATCCATGCGAAATATCCTTTGCAGCATGCATTTGAAAAGAGTCATTATCAATGATCCTAAGAAGGGAGTGACTTGATTGCATGGGTGATGAATGTGGAATTTGACGTTGTGCGTGATGGCTAGACACCGTCTGATATCATGCGTAAGGAGCATGCATTGATGACAATGATTTTTTACTTTCTCAAAATGAATACCAACTTGTATGATATCTCCCGAAGGTATGCAAATTGTTCTGTGATGACGTATCAGGTATTCAAGGTTAAAAATGATTTGGACCCTAACATAGTTGTGAATATGAAATTTGGAAGGGACAAACTCAATTTTCACAACCTCTCCTATTGAAGTTGCAATGGTTGTAATGGTGTTTATGGACAAGTAATCTAACATAATGCCCAATATACGTATCCATATAGAGGTCGAGCTAAGTAAAGGCTACGGTTGATTATATTTCCATTTGTCAATCACTAAGGCCTAGTCTTCATAGTTCCAATAATTTGATCGCAATAGTGAGTTGATATCTTTATCATTCTCGAAAGTAAATTGTAATCGGTCATTAGACATAACCGATCCTCGAATTTTCCCATGTAAATGCCAAATGCGAAGCAGATTGAGGATAACTTTTTGCATGTTTTGACTATCTGGGTTAAGCAAGAAACCTACGATTCTGTATTGGTTTTTATCTTCTGATCGGTAATCAACCTGTGAGGGTAACATGATCAGTGCATCATTGTCAATGGCCATTAACCTTAGAGCCTCTAGAATCAAATGATCCATACATGCAATGGATGATTTGAAGAGATTATGGTTTTAATAGTATAGTTGCGGAAGGAAGTGAGGATTTAAGTGAATTGAAAGATAAAATTTGATAAGGATACAGGATGCAACCAAAGGAGATGAAAAAATCGATAACTCTTATTGAAAGAGAGAGAAACTGAAACTAGACAGAGAATTTTCATCAGAGTTTATCATTAATCTCTTTTTTAAAATCAATTTTATTTAGCCAGTGCAACCGAAATTCAAATGGAAATAATTGGAAAAAATTTGGGTCAAAATTCAAAAGTTTTCCTTTTTTTTCTTTTATCAACTTTAAATTATATTAAGAGAAATTGTGAAAATTACTCAGCAGTCTAATATTTACAAATAAAGATTTATATGTCAAACCTCAAGTATTACGGGCATAGAAATTTATTTCGTGATTCAACGATCCAAAAATCAAATAAAGATAAAAACTGTGAAAACCTACTATTATCTTGAGGTGTCTAACAATGGGTTTACTAGGTAACATTATTTTGTAAATGGCTCTAGGAAAGCATTAGAATACTTTTCTGAATTTGGTTCAGATAACAACGTAGGAAGAGATTGTATAGGAACTCAAAGTATAAGAAGGATTTAATCAGCATTACATTCTGAAGTTAAAGTATCTTGTTATAGAAATTGTCATGTATACTTTCATTACAAATACAGAATTAGAAGTAGCGACGAAATGTTTATAGATTCTGAAGATGATGTCTAACCTTGACAAGTGGGCAGCTTTCATCGCATACCTAAAAGACTTTGTAAGATTGAAGAAATTGTTTCAAAATTCAAAGAATTTATATATTAAAATCTTAATTCAATGTAACAAATGTAAAATATCAAGGTTCGATTCAAAACTTTTATGGTTTTGCGATAAAAAATTCAATGTAATATATTTTTTATATATATGAAGTTATGAACTATAGAGAAATGATGGTAATCCTCATTTAAAATTGGACTATTTTTATGAGAATAATGAGGTATTTTTGTGGGGTAAGAGCCGAGAAGTCAAATTTAGAGAACTGTAAATCTCTTATCTACACATTTTGTATATCTATACCGACTTTAAATGTCCAATTGTACGAAGCACGGGAACCTGTGACCTTCGCCGAAGTTGTGTAGGGTTTTCAACGTCCACCGCAGCCTGAGACACTCGCCGCTGCAACATAGAAGAATACCGCCATCGAATATTTTGTTTTACATCACCATCAAAATCCAGATTATATGAAAATTGATTATATATTTAAGATCAATGGATTTAATTAATTCTGGGTTGATTACCATGATTTCTGGGTCGATTTGGACTTTAATTTGGTAACATATGATTTCAAAACTTGAATCATAGTGTATTGTATATTAGAACCTGATTCCAATTTGAGGTGATTTCGCTATAGGATACCTTAGTAAAAGTAGTACTAGTATTACTATACTGATTAAGTAAAAGTGGTAAAACTAGTATTGATTATACCGAATTTTTTTTGTATTTGTTGGTGATTGAAGATAAGATATACATGGAGATTGATACATATATATATCTTCATAGTATTCACATAACATATAAATTCACATAACATTTAAATAGCACTAGTTAACATATAATTCCTTATACAAATGAGAAGTCTTAACCTAGGTAATATCAATGAGAAATGGATGGTTAAGGAGTAAAGTTGCTCCCCACCTTTCATCAAGATTCCAATGCAAACAATTAAAAGAGAAAATCATTAGTGTCGTTGGAGAACCAATCCGCTATGTAATATTGTTCATTGGTATTCGTGAGGACAGTGTACCAATTTCAACCATACCCTTTGTATTTCTTCCACGGAGACTGTCCTATTAACATCTCAAATATTATGCATTCGAAAGCCTAAATGTTAACAACAAAGTAGATTGTCCCATAGATTACAAGATGCAAAGAATTGTACCTCTTATCTCTCTATTTATGAGCCAAACAAATTTCCGTATTGCGTTGTCGACTCACTATCCATTGACCCAAAGTCTGCAATTGCACACGAAAACCTGCTTTGTCTCCAATTCTTATTGGCATGTGTAGGAGTATATTGGTCGGGTTTATGTCACAGTTCACTACGTTATTATCGTGTATAATTTTAATCCCTTTGAGAATATATTTGGCTAATTCTCTAACGTGTGACACGCGCAATCCTCTTAGATAATTTTTGTGAATTAATTCCTTAACATTTCCACCAGACATGTATTCCTTAATAAGATTGTGATTATTATTCATCGGATCGAACTCATCATGAGCTATCTTATATCCATAAGAACAAATAACGTAAGGAGACATAACACGTTCTAATATACGCTCCTCTTCAAAGAGAGTATCTTCTTGCGAGATCTTAACAGATTTTATCGCGCCCTTGACCATTTATTATATTTCCATGTTACGAGATACACTGTAGACGTTATGCCTCTGCCAAGTACCGTTCTTCTTAACCACTATGAAGGATATGGCCAATTTGGATCATAAGAAGGCCATTCTGGAAATAGAGCGATCTCAGAGTGTAGTCCTGAGCTTAAAATTTAGGCCTGAAGACCGAACCCGCAACCAAACCGATACAACCAAACCATATTGATTTTGGATATATCCATATATCCAAGTTTCTTCGGGTCCAGTTTTGGATTGGTTATTAACAGAACACCGAAGTACAACCAATACAATTATATATGTTTGTAGATTAGATAGGTTGCATAATTAAGTTGGTTTTGATTCTCGATTTAGGCACTGTACGTCGGCGACATGCATTTATTCTTACTGATTGAGCTTCTTCATAGACTTAATCAATTAATTTCTCCAAATCAACAATCCTTCATATAAAGAAAGCTCAAAGACAATAACTCAGGCTTCTATATGTTCTTCAAGTTTTCATTTTGCTTCTGGAAATTCCAGAATTTGTTCTCAATCTCAAGTACTTCCCACTTATTCAACTTCTAATTTCTATCGATTTCTGAATTCTGGGTTTATTGAAATCATAAAGCTTTGAGGTTGTCTTGTTTAACTTCATCTTCTAGTTTTGAAATCTAGGTTTATAGAAAGCATACTGAAATTTTGATTTAACTTCATATTCTAGTTTTGTAGACATAAATTTATGTGTTTATTTTTGGGTACGTGAGAAAGATAATAAGAATAGGTGTCATATAAGTTCGGGAACACGTGTAGTGACTTGGAATCTATGTCAGATGTTGTTATGTACACGTGAGTCCATCATTATCCCAATTCTTATTTGTGAATGAATATTAAGTTTTGTGAATCAATATTAAGTTTGAAGCTCTGATTTTAACTTTTAAAGTTTTGTAGAAGTTAATTTATGAAGTGTCTGAATCAATATTAAGGTATGAGGTTCTGATTTTAACTTTTATATTCTAGTATAGTGATTGGATTTTCATCTTCTAGTTTTGTGAACCAATGTTAAGTTTTGTGAATCGATATTAAGTCTAATTTTTTTATTTTAACTTCTGAAGTTTTGTAGAAGTTAACTTATGAACTGTGTGAATCGATATTAGGTTATGAAGTTCTGATTTTCTAAGTTTCAGATTTTTTTAATCATTATGAATTCGATCTTGTTTATTCATTGTATCTTTGTTATGTACTTACGTTTGTGAATCGATAAATTATTTAAATTTTTTATCATTGTTTTCTATGTTCTAACTTCTTATTATGTCTATGTTTCCATGTGATATTTTGAGATGGATTTGTCATCACCCTCATTCCAAAATACCAATGATCAACAAGAAGCTGATAAAGGCAAACAGAATGTACTTGATTAAACTGGTGCAAGTGGAGTAATTTCTCAGCCTAGCAAAAGGATTCTCCCCACAAGATCCAATGTATGGTCTCATTATACAAGATTGTCGAGTAATAGTAATAGGTGTATATGCCACTACTGCAAGAAAGAGTACTCGTATAATACCAAGTTAGGGACTTCAAACCTTATAAGTCATCTTCAAATCTGCAATCATTACAAGGCATAGGCTGAAAGTGAAGCCATGATTCAACCCTGTATTACTGAAGATGGAAACTTGGAAAATGCAAAAGTGACTGAGGAGCAATTTAGAGAAGCTACAAATGAGATGCTTGTGTTAAGAGAGTTGCCATTATCTTTCATTGAAAGTATGGCTTGAAAACATTTCTGTAAGAAGGTTTGATATTCTTTTTTTATAATCATTAAACATACATTTTGTTATATATTTGTGATTTCTAATATGTTTATTATGATTATACATGAAGGTCAAGTTGTACAAGCCTCTCTCAAGAAGAACTGCAACACCAGACATTGTTCAAATGTACAAATCAAGGAAAGCAACTTTAAGGGAATGGTTTATGGCCAACAAGCAAAGAGTTTCACTAACAACTGACATTTGGACTTCTTCTCCTACAGGTTACGTTCTAAATTCTCCTATAGGTTATATGAAATTTGATTTACTTCAAGCGTGATTTATAATTCATTGTTTTGTTAGTTCTGGTCCAATTCAATTGTTTTGTTAGGTATGATCTAATTCATTATTTTGTTATTTCTGGTTCAATATATTGATTTGTTAGTTAGTTCTGGTCGTTTTCTATTGATTGATTTTCTGGTCCAATGATAAAGTTCTGGTCGTTTTCTATTGATATAATTTATTTTCAGTCTCAATTTTAGTTTCCTAATTATTTTGTCATGTATTATACTGCAGGTGCTAGTTATATGGTCACCACAACACATTTTATTGATGTACATTGGCAGTTAAAGAAGATGATCATTGTCTTTAAGTATGTTTCAGATCACAAAGGTAAGACAATAGCTAATGGGCTGCTTGAGTGCTTAGCTGAGTGGGGCATATAAAAGGTTTTTTGTGTGATTGTTGATAATGCTACATCCAATGGTTATGAATTGAGGGATTTTACTACTAAGTTCTCCTTGCTATCGACTGACACTTTTGTGTTAGATGGGAGTTATATACATGTCAGATGTTGCGTTCATATTATCAACCTGATTGGAAATGATGGATTAGACAAGGTGAATGAGAATGTGAATGCCATTTGTAATGCTGTCTTATATGTCAGATCTAAGACGAAAAAGGTTGCATTCGTTTGAACAGAGGGTTGATGCTGTTAAAATTACAAGAGGAAGCTTGCCATTGGATGTCAAAACGAGGTGGAATTCAACCTACTTGATGTTGTCAAAGGCTCACAAGTATAAGGTAGCATTTGATAGGATGGCGATGGAAGCCAAGCTATACACTGATCACTTTATGGAGTACAAATTAAGTGGAGAGAAAAGGGTGGGACCTCCTAAAGTGAGTGATTGGACTGCAGTTGAAAAATTGACAAGGTTTCTCGCCCTGTCATACAAAGCAACATTGGTAGTCTCAGCTTCATCTTCTCTGAATGCATACAAGTGTTATGGTAAGATAGTGACCATAACAACCAATTTGAAAAAACTAGCTCGTAGTTTTGATCCTGAGATGAAGATAGTGACCATAGCTAAAGTTCTTGTCTTATATATTTGGTTAACTTGAGTATGTTTTATTTAATGCTGAAATTCTTTTATTTACAGAGTTTGGAACTTTAGCAATTGATAATGAATATGTCACGATGGAGACATAGACTTATAGTCCCCGATTCAAGGATTTACTTTCAAATTTTTCACTTGTTAATTGTTACAAACTTATATTATCAAGTACATAATAAATATTTGGCCTTGTTTGATGTCACAGATCTAATTATGAAGGTTCTTGTTATGGTTCTCTCTTATTATGGTTCAGTTTTTCTCACAGACTTAATTTTTTTTCTAATTTCTATCATGGTTCTCATCGACTTTGTTTTGTATCTTCGAATTTTGATTCTCTCTTTTATCGTCTATCTCCTCTTATGTTATAACTTATGATCTTTAAGGTTGTATGGAATTGTAATTATGAATTAGTACTCTATTTTTATTACTAGATGTGTTGATTTTGCTATGTTTAATATGGATTATCGGTTACTTTAGTTGCAAACAAGTATTTCGATTTAGGAAACCCGATCTAAAACCAAACTGATTGATATTTTGGATGTAATCGGATTTTACATACATATATACAATTGAACCGAACCAAACCCAAAATTTAATAGTAACCAAATGGATCCTATTCCTATACATCCGAAAAACTAAAAATCCGAATCAACCGAACGAAAACCGACGGTCGCCCAAATGCCCAGGACTATCAGAGTGTGCTTTTGTTTGAAGTAAAAGATGGAAGAATAGAGACTGAAAGAATGATGCTTGAAGATGCGAATGTAATATAGAGTGGAATTAGATAGGTGTATGTATGACATAGAATTGTTTTTGTAACAGTTGAAGAAGAGGAAAAGTTTTTAGAAAGAAAAAAAAAGACGAGGAAGAGTTGATGAAGAGTCACGTAATAATAATTGTAGCATCTCGCAATAAGTGAGTTTCTTGTAGGCATGTGTGGAAGTAAAAGAGTCTATTTAATTTTTTTAATGCAAAATATACCACGTAAGACGCCACGTCAGACGATACAACTAAGTTTTTATTGTGGAAAACCCTTTGTTATGAAACAAAATGTATTCTAATTATATGTATAATTGAAATAGTTAACTTTTTATATAACAATATACTTAAAATAAATATATAGAAATAAAATGAAAAAAGTATTTTAATCAAATGTACTCGAGTAAAATTTTAAAATAATAATTGTATACATTAAGTTCTTATGAAACAATACAATCTATACAACATATCTCTTATATTTTTAAGATCACTTTGTAGATAATATAAAACCTAGGAGAAAGAATTTACATATATAGAGTTTTTAAAATATTGTTGCATTAGTACAGTTGCTTTATTTGGTATTCGAATGTAATAAACTGTATAACAAAAAAAAAAACAAATTTTATCGATATGTAAAAGTAGATTTTATGAAAATGAGGCAAAGTATAACTATTTGTAATTTTTGTACAACCATTTACCAGGTATAATTACTTGCATTTCAGTCCCCAATTTTGTCTTGCCAGCGCCAAATTCAAAATTTTCAATATTCTTTCTTCTCTTTTTCTCCTCTAATTTTCTCTCTCATCTCCATTTGACTAAGCAAATTCTCTCTCTTCTCCATTCCACTGTCTTCTCATCTCGATACAAACTATTTGAAATACCAAATCTAATATATAATATCCAAAATTCCATTTCTAATAATACTTCAGTTTTAATAATAGTTTCCAATACATAAGTCTTCATACAATATAAAAGTCTTCACACTCATTTTTCCCTTTCCCGAGTCACTACTGGACTTGTGTTCAACATGTTGAATATGAGGGACTCCATAAATAAGCATTTATAACCCTTTTGGTTTATGTCGGGTTGAGAAGAACCTTCAACCTCTTGTTGAGATGACGCGCCAACATCCTCAACTTCCTCCTTAGTTTCAACAAAACCACGAGCACCAACATCCTCATCTTCTTCCTCAAATTCAAGAAAAAACCACGAGCACCAATATCCTCTGGTTCATCCTCAGCTTCCTCCTCATATTCAATAGATCACAAGCGCCAACATCCTCTGGTTCATCCTCATGTTCAACAGAACCACGAGCGCCAACATCCTCTTGTTCATCCTCATGTTCAACGGAACCACGAGCACCAACGTCATCTGGTTCACCTTCATGTTGAAAAAAACGACCAGCCTATAAGTGGACTGAAATACACTAATTAGTTGGAAAACTATACAATACATGTTGTACAATATGTACACATGTTTTAACGATGACACTCTTTGAATTAAACCATCAATATGTTCTTGCATCGTGTTCAGATGATCAACTAGTTCATTATAACTGGGGTTTTCTGGCCAATTTTGTGGGCCTTCGCTGTGGGGAAATTCTATATTCTCCACAGGTGCACCAGCTACTCGCGCTTGTACATCTCCCTTGTACATTGCTACAAGTGTAATTGTCTTACATGTGCAAAGCCGCTGCATGCAACTGTCCACAATCATTCCTATATTCCGAATCTTCTTCAGATATGTCGACTAGCATCTCCATTTCCTCATCTAACTTTGTTGGGAATATGCTATTAATGACCAAAAAAAACATAAACTCGGAGAACTCAAATAACTAACATCAATATTACTCGGATAACCAACATTATATTACTCAAATAACTAACACTAATATTACTCGGATAATTCGAATAACTAACATTAATATTACTAAATATAATTCGTACAACTTGGATAACCTTAGTATTACCGAGAAAATGGTTCATTTTGTTAAGAGTATATCTTGTCGGACCCAGTTTCTTGAACTAAGTACAACACATCCTAGGAGAGTCTGACCTTGCGGGTGGATGGACTTCTTGACAGTTGGTACATAGATCCAGAATTACCTCAAACGCCAACAACAAAACAACAAAAATTTAGGCCAATATTAACAAAATACACTTAACTATTAACAAATCTTGAAATAATTATGACTCACCTCCAAAGGAATAACGAAACCGGGAATTGGCCATCCACTACCTTTAAAATTTTCCTTCAACATGCAACATTGTATGGTCGATCTCACCTAGCATCTTTATGAAGGTCCATCTTCCCCATGAAAAGTCACATCAAAAGGTCAGATCATCCACCACTCTCAACAAAAATGGCTTCACACATGTTGCATCTTTTCCTACATTTGTCGGAGTGTCAAGAACGCTGCATATGAAATAGAGGATCAATATCTTCAGTCATTTATTCGTACGGTATGGTTTAATTTTATGTAGTTCTTTTTTGACATCTTGTTGTCTTCTGTCTTTGCGACCTTTAAACAGTCTTGTCCAACACCTGTTACCACCATCATTTCTCTCATAAGTTGGGCTCTCATACTGTTTCTAGTTAAGACCCGATTTTAATGCATGCTCCCTGAGATTGTAGTGGATCGGAGTACCATTGACAAGGAACCACACTTTTTCTCTAGTTTCGACTCGTGCCATTCGTAGAATAAGCATCCACATGCCCATTGACATGTTAGTTCTACTCATCGGCATATGGAAGATGTGCTTGAACTGTGGGTGATTGTTGAACCACTCCTTCTCAAAAGATTTTAGCGGATGTCTCAAACTTTCAAATAAATCCAGTATTATTCTTGTACTACTCCGGCCTTAAGTGCTATATGTGAGGTGGTTGTGCAATCAGTTCATCATCCTCTTTTTCTGAGTTTTCTCCTACATTCTGCTACATAGAACAAAGTAATATTACTTAGTTATACGAATTATTACAGCCCCTATAAGATTACTTAGTTATACGAAGTTTTACGAATCCTGAAACTTCTTAAATCATCCAATTTCAATACCAATCCAAGTAATAACCACAATACCAACTTAGTTATCTACAAATTAACCACAACTGATAAACATCAACAATAGAATTCATACCATTGGGTCTTCTCCGTCTTCCTTAGAGCCGGACCTGAACTTAATAATCTCTAAACCTTTAGTCAATTTTTTTCCAATTTGCAGGATCCATATTATCTAAAGATGAATCATATTTTGTTAAGTGTTCATCCTCATCATCTATCTCAGCCATGTTCTCATTCTTTTCTTGGTTTTCACATTCAGTTTTAATTTCATCTTCTTTTTCCTTCTCAAAAGCCTCACAATGATGTTCACAAACCTCATCAATTTCATCAACATCTTCACTTCTATTTAATTCCTCAATTTCATCAGCATCGTCAGTCCTAAAACTAGAAAATTTAAGTTTTTTAAAATACTTGAAAAGAGAACCAGATTGAGATTTCACTGATTTCTTCAAGTCTTTTCTTCTTTTCTCTTTTCTTAGCTCTAGATGGATATATTCTTAGTGAACTCATCTCTCTTTGGAGAGAATAAAAAATTCATTGATTATCTTATCATATACATAACTCAATCAAGGATAAGAAACATACAAACTAAAAATTTTACCTTAAGAAAACCTTTATTGTTTAACAATGTTGGATTTTTGTTTTGTAGGTTGGAGGCGTTTAACGTAGAAGAAAAAAAGGGAAAATAGAGTTTGCTTTTCAAAATCAAATCTTGTTTCCTTTTATCAAATTTGTACAATAGCTAGCTCCAAATATTTAGGAACCCACTCAATAACTAATATCCATATTTATGTTGAAAAAAGTACACTAGTTCTTTTTTTTCCATAATTTTCTTTTTACTAAATTTACACAAACATAACTCTATATATATTTGGAAAAAAAATTTGGGAGCCCCATTCGAATTTTTCATCACCTTGAGGCCAGGTCAGCACTGGTTTTCCCCTACCGGATTTCCATCTTCACATGTTTTTTCCTCTACAGGAGTTTTATTTTCATGTTCAGGTAGCTCAACATTATTATAATTCTCACCAGCATCATCTACCAGAGTTTCATCTTCACGGGTTTTTACCTCAAGATTCTCACCATCCACATCATCCTCTTCTCTGTCACAATTCTCAAAATCCATAACATCCTCTTCTTTATTAGAATTCTCTAAATCCATAGCATCCATACCATCATCTTTTCTATTAATATTCTCACCAGCATCCTGATCTTCTCTATCAGCATTTGGATCTGCTCTATCAGCATTCTCACCATTGTCATTATCCTCTCTCATAGCATTCTCATCGATCCCACCATCCTCTCCTCTTACAACCTCCTCTGCTTCCGCATGTAACTCCACTATATCTAGTCTTAACCATCTTAAGTTTCATGTGAACTCGTTGATAATTGCGAGATAAGAGTAGATTACAAAATCCTTATAATAATACACAAGTTACTTTCCAAAAACTGCAGCTCTCTCCTCTTGACACCTAACATAAGGCTCAAAAAATACATCGTTCACTTTTTCTTCTAATCACTTTCTTAAAAAAAAAACCTTTTAAGTCGTTACCTATGTTTTTCATCCCACTATCTCCACTATCTTTAGTTTCTCTACTTCAGTTTTCTCTTTTTATCTTCAGCGATAATGCACACGAAGAGGCATTTACCTATATTTTGGGATTAACTTGGGCTACATCATTTGGGTTCCATTGGATTCTCTAATATTGGGTTTAACTATAGTTTGAAATTTGTAATCATTTTGCAACTCATCTTAATTAATGCAAGGAATTTTATTAGGAAAAAAAAAACAATCTTTCTCCTGCAACTTCAGGATTTGGAATTACCAATTACCAATGAATTGAATAATGGTCTAAAATCGTGAATTTAACTGCTCACATAATTATTTGTTTCATTTTATTTTATATAATTTTGAAACAGATTTTGCTTTACGATATTAATTAGTTGTAAGAAAAATGAAATATCATTTATCAAAATTTCACATGTATAAAGCACGGGTTTTAATATTAGTGAGTATAATTTGTAAAAAAATACCAAAAATGAACGCAAGTTTTACTCTAGTATAACGGAGAACAAGACTTGCCTTAACGATTGTCATGATTAGTGGTCTCGTCGTTTGCAAAAGGAGAAAAATTTTGGGGATTTTTGGAATTTTTTACAGACGACGAAAAGGTAAAGTAATGGAGAAAGAGGGGATCCAAATTATTGACCCAATATTTATGGATAGGCGAGTGGATAACCCAAGTTTTTTGGTGTGATAAAAAAAAGATTCAGTAAGGGTGAGAAAGTAAAATGACTAATTTTTGATTTATTTCAAATAGTAAATGATATTCCTTTCTAGATGTGGTGTTTCGGCAAGTGGCCTCTAACCTAGTGGCCGGTGGTAAGTCCACTAAAGACAGCGCACTTGCACATCCCAAGATCAAGTCTCACCACCTACATTATATAGGAATTTGACTAGTGGATCGGCCAGTTGTGGCACAATGTTGACAAAAAAAAAAGATATGGTGTTTTGAGATTGCGTTTCTTTAAATCGTCCTTTTTAGCTAAAACTCTGTTTTTTATGAACTAAGGGTGGATTTTAATGGATTTAGAAATCCTTATGGATTTCTAAATCTATAAGATTTTAAAATCAAATAAACTAGATTCAATGCTTGAATAATACATGATTTAAATATAAATTTTGAAATCAATGCTTAAATAACACATAATTTATAAATATGAATTTTAAAATCATTGATTGAATAACACATGATTTATAAAGACTTCTAAATCATTAAAATCCACCTTCCAATAAACCTCTCTACACCACAATACTAGTGTTGGTGAAAATCTATTTCTTTCATTTGATATACGTGAATTTACCTTTACAATTCATAGGCGTCCTCAAGAAACAATTTGTGGGTCATTTCTTTCATAGATTCTCTTTGAAAAAACTATTATTGATTTTTTTGTGTGTGTGTTTTCCTTAAAACAAAATTTTATGGGCCTCCCAAAATCAATTAATTATAAATAAGCTAATTCTACATTCTATATGATTAGATGTAGAGGAGTCGTATTGCTTGCACAACCACATGAGACGATCTTGGCAATATCTAAAAGTAAAATATATCTGAGAAGTATATAGTATACTGATTGTCTCTTTGTATATTTGATTCGAGGTATAATAAAATAGCAATCAAATAATAATATGCCTTTGGACTTCATTCTAAGTCCCACATTCCCTTTTTTTTTTTTTTTTTGAGAATACTTGAGAATATCTTATCATTTATGTCTTTGCATATATACTAGATAATCCATTGGAAACTCATGTTATCCACTGCTCTGGGATCCTCCAGAACATATAATCTATATTTGTGAATATCAAATTACCATGAAATAAGTCTATTGAAGAGGGAACCTTAGATAACGCTCATACTAGCAATCATATTTTATTTTATTCTGTTATCAATTTTAATTTTATTATTCCTTAAAAAAGCAAAGATTTATAACTTTTCATTGTATATTCAGTTAGTATTCGAGTGTTGATTGAAGAAAGATATTACTCTTCGATTTGTTTTGTAAATAACACAAGTCATCTAGCATAAACTAAAAAGTCGAGTAACATTGTGTTTTTCTGTAATGCAGATTATCTAGAAAACAAAATTGTTCAAAACTCAAATTAACATGATATAAAAATCAAATATTATAATAATTTTTGTTTTACATTTTAAAAAAGATATTATTTTTTGCCGAGTTGGTCTCAGTCTGGTGATTAGGATGATCAAGCTAATAACTTGGCACCAGAGTTTGATTCCAACCCGCTGCATTATGGTAGCTTAAAAAAAGAATTTTATAGGTGGGTTTTAGGTTATGGATCGTGCCTTATCGATCCAATCGTTGATCTACTAATGTTTATGACATAGGTATTCTATATCCAATTATTAAAAAAAATTATCTTCTTTTTAATTTTATTTTGTAACTCAGGAGTTTCCCTGACCCTATAGGAGGGATCGGATTATATACACCACAAGAAAATAGAACATTTGTGATGGACAAAAACGTTGTAAGGGCGTCGCAAATCATCATTTGAGACGCTCTTGCGACATCCAAAAATATGTCGTTATTCGTTAGTCGCAAAGGTGTAAACGTTGCAGGAACGTCGCAAACATTGCGACGGAAATTTGATGTCGCAAACGTATAGCAAAGGCTTATGTCACAAAGGCATAGTAGGATTTTCAAGTCTCTTGCGACGTTTCCAAGCGATTCGGGGATGGGACATCCATGCGAGGCATAGAATTTGTGACATCCCTGCAACGTTAGACTCTTGCAACGTGTTTGCAATGACCCGACCTTGCGACGTCTTTGCGACGTCACGGCTTACGACATCTTTACAATGTCAGCCCTTGCGACGTCTCTGCGATAAAATCCTTGCGACACCTCTGCGACAACACTCCTACTACGGTCTTGCAACGGAAAATTATATTAAAAAAAAATTATATAATTAAAAAAAATAAAATTCTACTTAAAAGAATAAAATATTTTACAAAAAAAAAACTAAAATCCATCTGATTGGTCCGTATTCCCTGATCCAAATTTATCTTCTTCGGCATCTAGCTCTGCAAACATATCAACTAACTATGGATCCTTTTTCGCCATGTAAGTCCACAATCGATCATATTTCAATATTTTTTTCTTTGCTTTAGCTAGCTCACCATTCGTCCGATCTAACTGCTGCGCCTGACGATTCACTAACTCTCTCAGATCATCAGAAGCACCAGATGATTGAGAGAATTCTTGGGGCGATAAACATTGCTCAATCCTCGACTCGAGTGAACCGGTTTCAAATATTCTCTCCTTTTTATGAGGAGCGATCTAATAAAAGAAATATATTTTAATGTTAGTATAAAAATTAAATATAAACAAAAATAAAAGAAAGGATTTAAAACAATCTTACCTCTGCGTATATTTGGTTCAAAGATGATGAACGGAATAATCCCAATGGAAAAATTAGTGTGCGTTTCTTGGACCCATTCAAAGATCTCCCTGATTGTTGTCGCCAATATCCTGTCGTCATCGAAAGTACATATTTTGAACCAAACAAAAACTTGAAAACTGATAATAATACATTTATAAATAAATTAATTTAGAAGTTTTAAAACATACCAATAAGTTCCCGGGGGACGGTTCGGATGAAGATTAGGAAGATACTTATGGACTTCATCATTGAGAATAGCCTTGATAGTCATCCCGGCAACAGACTCAGGCGTCAATGGCGGGTAAACACCGGGAGGACCCTGAGCAGTCTCTCCTACCGGAGAATAGCCCAGCTGTTGGCTGAAACCACCACCGAGCGTTGGAGGAACAGTTCTCAAACTGGAAGCCATCAACGGATGCGAACCGTTAGATCCAAGAGGAGTCGGTGAATGAGACTCACCGGTCTCATAAAGATACTGTGTATAATAGTTAAAAGGACCTCCAAACATCTGAAAGAATAAAAATTCGAAATGATCCATCCGTAGGAAAGGCATCGCAGAACCAGAAACCGAGAATTATACTAAGTACTTTGGATACATTCGGGGATCAAAGGACTTAGCGAACATGTTTGGGGTTGATTCATCAGATTCGATGTACCGAATCGGATTGATGAGTTGTTATCGAATCCATGTCAGAGTATTACATATTCTCATGCGTACGGTATATGGTATTATGTCGGGTTAAGGTTGAGTATTCAAGGTTTTGGATGATACTGTTTCTTGTTCCGCGATGCCATTGCCACAGATGGACCAATTCTGTAGCAAAGACGTCACAAGCTTGCGACAACCTTGCAACGGAACTGGTCCATCCGTAGCAAAGGCGTTGCAGAACGAGAAACCGAGAATTATACTAAGTACTTTGGATACATTCAGGGATCAAAGGACTTATCGAACATGATTGTGGTTGATTCGTCGGGTTCAATGTCTCGAATCGTATTGATGAGTCATTATCGAATCCTTGTCGGTGTATTATGTATTCTTATTCGTACGGTATATGGTATTCTAATGGGTTAAGGGTGGGTATTCACGGTTTTGGATGATACAATTTCTGGTTCCGTGACGCCTTTGCTATGGATGGACCAATTCCATATCAAAGATGTCGCAAGCTTGCGACACCCTTGCAATGGAACTGGTCCATCCGTAGCAAAGGCGTCGCAGAACCAGAAACCGAGAATTATACTAAGCACTTTGGATACATTCGAGGATCAAAGGACATATGGAACATGTTCGGGGTTGATTCGTCGGATTCGATGTTCCAAATTGGATTGATGACTCGTTATTGAATCCTTGTTAGAGTATTATGTATTCTCATTCGTACGGTATACGATATTCTATTAGGTTAAGGTTGGGTATTCACGGTTTTGGATGATACGGTTTCTGGTTCTGCG